>WEIS01039647.1:7416-21438 GCA_013389965.1 Todus mexicanus
CCCGGACCCGCTCAGGGCGCCCCCGCCTCGGCCGGGCCGACGGGAAAGGTGCCTCTCCCCGGGGATGCCTGCGGAGCGGAGCCGGGTCCCGCCGCCGCGGGCAGCCTGGCGGGGCTGGGGAGCCGCGGCCCGGCGTGGTCTGGCCGCGGTACCCGGGCCCTGGGCTGAGCTCAGGGCAAAGCCGTGACCCGGGGCGTCTCAGAGCTCCAGAGCACCTCCTGAGCCGGCACTGTGCGCACCCCTATGCCTACACCTGTCTGACCTGAAGGAGACCACAAGTAACCGGGCTTTAGAAACAAAAAGTTGATGGAACAGCGATAGAAATGGTACAGCAGTGATTCTGCAAAACCCAGCCCCGCTACCCCAAAGGAAGCCTGCCAGCGTGCCCGTTGCCACCCTCCCTTCGGTGGTGTGATGGTTTATAACTGCTTGTGGCAGACTGAGAACAGAAATTCCTCCTACGCCAAAAGCCTTGCCATGTTTTAGCTGCGCTTGGGATGCACGCTCACCTTCCCATGGGCATGGTGCAAGTACAGCTCCTCCGAATTTGCGGGTTCAGAGCAGCTGCCAACTACAGACAAAGTGAGAAGCCTCGATCTCTTCAGAGTAGGAGTGAAAGCCAATGCTTTCCTTAAGGAAGCCAGACAGTGCAAAAGTGGATCTACAAGCATTTACTCATGGGCTTCATTTTAAGAGTAGATATCCCATAAGAAAGTCAAGCCCTGTAGAAGTGTTTATAGGTGATGAGACTTCTGGGAAGCACTTTTCAGATTGCCATGACTCTGGTGGCATTAATGTGCAAAATAGACCCGAATCTTGTCTTTTAAACAACAGCTGTTGTTTGGTGCTGAGGTTGGAGTCCTTTGGGTTTATTCACATCCTTTAAAACTTCTGTAAAAAAGTTATTTCTGTAAAATGAATGCCACTAGCCTGATGAAAAAAAGGTGTGAATAGTGAATACCAAGGCCCTGATCTTGTGTGTACATTTCCACATAACTTCCAAGAGCGCGACTAGCACCATTCTACAGCCAGACACTGACCTTCCCTGCGCTTCTGATGCTGAGCGAGCCGCAGCGCTGAGCATGAACAGTACCGGTGACAGCCGTGACACGGCACTGTGACTCCTGGCACACAACTCTAATGGACACATGAACGGCACAGGCACAGAGCTAGTCTGGGTTCCAAGTTACGGCAAATCTTTTACTCCACCACAGTATTTTCCCAAACAGTTCTAACCTACCCCACAGTGTCCAACTAGTATACACAACTGTCTCCAATATACACGCCTTCATCTACCAGAGGTTTGCATAGAGATGTATTTTCTCTCAAAATTCCAAAGTAGTTTTGAAGCAATTTTAGCTCCCATGTTAGTCACTGGCCAAAAAAGACAATGCTCCTTAATCTGATCCAAAGTCCTTACAGGAACTTAAATATAATTCTGTTACAGAGTTCGTTCCGTTTGGTGTGCATTAAACTGCACAAAGACCTTTTAAATGCAAGCTCAGACTCTATTCACAGAATGTCCAACGTTGATTATTTAAGTGATGTCTCTAATGTGATTAAAGTTCTAGCATGATACAATGATCATATCATAATAGTAGGAATACTATTGCCAAGGCAGTCCGTTCCCATGCAAACTACCACGTGCCAAAACATCCTGATGCTTCACTGAAGCACCAGGGGACCAAGGTTCTTTCAACAGGTCTGATCGTTAAGACCAACAGAGAGATTCTTGCAGAGTGAAAGCTTTTCAATAAGGCCCAACAGGCCAGAAGGTTTCCTATAAAGTCATCTTATTCTCATCAGGCAGAAAGCAAAAAGCAAAGATCCATCTCCCAGCACACACTCTATTCCTCAAAGATTTCAGAAAATACAGGGCTTTGGACTAAGTTCAAGATCTATTCTGGGATCTTAATAAAGATCCACCGAAGAAAGCAGACACAGGCCTTCTACTGCAAATGCATTCAGGAAACTGCCCAGGCCTCCGTCAAAACTACTTAAGGGAACTGAATTTTTAAATTAACCTGAAGCACAGCACGTAATGTTGTTAGCCCTGTGTAAACAGAGACTATTTTCTTATTAGAGTATTAATTCTCAGAAGTGGACAGGAAGATTAAAAAATAAACCTACCTGCCATAACGGTTTAGACCTGCAGTGCTTACGCACAAACCCAGTTCTTGTCCGAATGAGTAATCCCACCAATTTTAGCTGGGATTTACACATCGTACCCTGAATTAGACCTGTCTAAATCAACTGAAGTGTGTATCCATAAACCTAGGGGGAGATTCATTTGGTTTTCTTTTAGTTTTTAATAATATTCTATGGCTTTTCAACCTGAGGTACAATTCCTCATATTCCAGGTGACATCCTAGCTCCACTGAAGTCAGTGGCAATTTCCAACTTTACCTCAGTGTTATTTGAACTTCCTCTTTCGTACTTTTAAAATTACTTTTCTGTACCAGACAAAAGAACTTCAGAGGTCAATTTTCTGAACTGTAACTATTTTCTTTCTGTAACTATTTACTCAATCATGAAACTAGTTTATAAGAGATTCAAACTCTACATTATTCAAACAGTATAGCAAATCTCATTCCTACAAAGATAGAACTGGTTTAATCTTGTTTTAAAACAGAAATTCTGTCTGATTTGGGGGAAGAGTCAGCATCTTCACATTTTTCCTTTGAGCTAGGAATCTAATTTACCTGTTTATAACATGCTCTAAACCATGCCTCACTCATCTGAACACACTTTTATATCTGCCTTTCGTGACAATCTTGCAACTTTCACCTTCGTGGTACTGCAAACATAAGTAAATGTGCACCTTTAAAATGTCATCCTTTGTCTGATTAAATTTTACCTCAATGTTTATATCTTACAGCTCCAAAACTTCTACTTACATAGGTATTTTCTCCTTACAAGAAGGTAATAGGTAAAGACATTACGATATAGACTTTAATTACACAATCATATACTATTTTTCCATTAGGCCCCATTTCTCCTTTATGGAAAATTAGTTGAGCTGCTCTCAGAAGATAACTATGAATTTCGTTGCTCGCATTTCTACAAAATACTTAAGTTACACTAATATTAACCAATTTTATCTTTCACTACGCCTTTTTGAGACAATGTTATTGTATTTGGCCTGTTTGCAGATAGGAACCTGACACTTAGGAAGAAAGGCCGAAAGCGCCCATTTAGTGCCCAGTGTGAGGTACCTAGAACAAAACTGAGCGCTCAGCGCTTTGTAGCACTTGATGTTTTCCAAGTGCGGCTTCCATTCATTTTAGCTGCGGTAGTGATTATTCAACACTTCAAGAGCGAGTCGAGTAAGGTTCCAGAAAAACAAGAATGAAACAGAAGGCCAAGTTAATCTGCATAATTTGCAGAACCTCCATTAAACGCTGCATAGCACAAGTAGGACTAGACTCTGGTTTACGTAGGAACATTCAGTTGTCTTAATCAAGACATTTTCTACCTTTTCTTGTAGTGTTCTGACACATCCACTATATGTATTTAAATATACATATAGTATTTTTCAGTGTATACATATATACACACACATACATACATTTGTGCCTCTGTGTGTGCGTTCACGTGCCAAGTGAAACAGACCCATATACACAGTTGTCTGGGCTTCACAGCCTCAATTCAGCACAAAATTCGGCATGCCCAGGAAAAAACATGATCGTGTCATTAAATCTCTTTCATGATAAACAATGGGGCAAAAATAAAGTTGAATTTTTAGTTTTGAGTGTGTAGATCAGTAACCTGGGGAAAGGTCTTGATTCATCTCCAGGGATTTGAGTCAGATGTCCCTCAAAGCCCTCCAGATCAGTTTCCCTCCAACATTTCCTCAGGATATGTCACTCTGCCGCAGGTGTGCCACTATAACGTGGGGGCCATTGCCTCAACCTGGGGTCCTGTTGCTTTAGCATAGGGCACCATCACCTCAAGGCAAGTCACTGTTACCTCAGCCTGGGGCACCATCCCTTCAGCCTGGGTTGCCATCCCATCCATATGGGCTGCCAGCACCTCAAGCGGGAGTGCCATCATCAAAACCTTGGGCACTGTCAGCTCAACCTGGGGCACTGTTACCCCAACATGGAAAACAATCACCTCAGCATCAGGCCTCATTGCTTCAACCTTGGGCACCGTGTTATCTCTCAACCTGGGATGCCATTACTTCAGAAAGGGGTGCCAGCACCTCAACCTGGGGCACCATCACCTCAGTGTGCGGCTTCATCACCTCAGCTCGGAGCCCCTACGCTACAATCTGCAGACCATCACCTCAAGTCGGGACAATATAACCTCAGCATGCAGCCCCATCATCTAAATCCGGGCCACCATCTCAGGACTGGAGACACTATCACCTCAGCGTGGGGCCCCATTGCCTCAACCTGGAGCCACATCGACCTCAACTTGAGGACCTGCACCTCAGCTTGGGGCACTGCCACCCCAGTGCGGGGGTGGGCAGGGAGAGGGGCAGGGAGAGGGNTACATAATTTTGTAATCGTTATATAATCTATATCCCGATTGTTTCTTGATTTGCTGTCCCTCCGCGTCCGTCCGTGTCTCCCCAGCCGGGCTGTGTCCGGAGGGCAGCGGCTGCCCTGGTTGGGTCACACCGCCCCCAGAGGGATTCTCTGCCCTGCTTCAGGGCCCTGCCATCCCCTCTGCTCCTCGGGTTGGAAAGGAGCTGGGAGAACTTCTTCTTGTGAGGCCCCGGCCCTGGTTGGCATCGCAGCCCCCGACTGTGGCAGGAGGTACCGCCTGGTGCTCGCCAGCCTCCAGGTTACGGGGCCGGGAGGGACCTGGCGAAGAGTTAAGCGAAGGGTTTTGGCTGGGTGTAATTAGTGGGAATTAAGTCAACTGAAGCGAGCGTTGCAAAGTCTCCAGCGCGTTAAGTCAATCCTGGTAGTTGTGTCCCTGGGGGTTCCTCAGGACGCGGGTGTTGGAACTTGCCCTGCCCCGCACAGGGCTCTGTTCGGCTCTCGCAGCTCCCAGAGAGGGGCTGTAGTTTGGCAGAATAACCAGCCATCCGATCTCTTGGCCCCCGTGAGTTTAGGAGGAATTCACAAAAGAGGTTAACTGTAAATCCCAGGCCTTTCCTGGCTGTCATTTGTGCAACCCCTGCTGCAGAGCAGAGTACTGAATTTGTTCCTAAGCATCTGCGTGAGGTGATACAACAATTTATGGCATGCTCCCGAAGCTCCCTTATTCCTAGATTTTTCATAGCGTATTGGGGAAACAGGCATTTAAAAATATAGTTTAGCACAGCTTCTGGCACAATCTAATTTCAGGTCATGCAACTTCTGTGCTTTGCTAAAGTTTTTCCCTTGCGGTTTTGTTAAGCACATTTTTTCAGATGCTGGTTTTATTATAGTATGCAAGTGTTTACACTTGCTCATTCTTACTATAAAGCATATTTAAAAAGCATCCAGTGTTTCCGTTTGGAGATTTATATTTTTTTTTAATTGCATGGTTAAAATTTCTATGGAACATTCATAGAAACAGCAGGAAAAGTACGTAGGATGGAACGAATATACCAGAAATAGCAGAACTAAATTTCTTTTATATCCCTTCTTTTGTCTGTTATGAGGTGCTCGATATAGAGCATCAAGTACATTGTGCACATTTTTGTTTCCTTGAAAAAAAAATTAGTATCTTTTTCTTGGCTAGAAAGCAGTCGCTGGAGTTGTCAATGGAGAGAGAGCAAAGTTCCACAAGAAATTAAATTCTTCAGAGGAGCTTTTTGAAGGCTAAAATCAAATCGTTATTGCTAGAATATTAGTCACCAGATGTTAGCTTAAGAATGAGTCTGTAAAATAATTGGTGCTTTAAAATAGAGTTTCCAAAAATTTGAACTCTGCTTGTGGAATGCTTCAAGCTCTCCCACCACTTTTTCCTGTTTGTTCTGAGGTTCATCTACAAGCTTTTTAAAGTCTGCCCAGCTGGAAGTGATGTAATAATATACCTGGAGCTTAGAGGTAGGAGCCTCAAAGTGAGCCCATTCCTAGATATCTTGCTAAATTCATGACAGATAGGGGCAGGCTGTTATTATATTATGGTGGGTGTACTTCAGTGCTTCCGTCAGAGCTGCTTTTTAAAGTTTTCTTTCTTTGCTTCGTGGTTTTATGCTCAACCAAGGCTGGTGGTGGAATGGTCTAAAATATAACCTACTTTTCTCGGCCAAGGTATTTCCCATCCAGCAATCTCAACTGATGTTTGAGTCACATTTCAATGATGGGTATTTGTCATTATTGAAGTGCTTCCTTTTAATAACATAACAAACACTGGAACTCCAGGAAACCTGTTTTATACCCCATATTATGTTCAGTTTAAGAGAGAGACGTGTCTTTCAGCATTTTACCTGCTTTTCTCATCTGAAGAAAAGAACAAGTCAAAAATACAATGCAAGAGAGGATGTCAAGGGGCCTTTACCTCATGAGCCCCCAAACACACTCTGAGGAAACATAAATATACTTGGACTTTTCATAAGTGATTTTTGTTTAAGCTGTTCTTTGTATAGTGATTTCTGGACTGGGTATCTGTACTTCACCCTGCTTATCTGTACTAGACAGAGCTTGTTCCTCTTACATAAATATATTCACTGAAAGTTAAAAGAATTGCACCTTATTTTCAGCAGCTGTGGAGAATATGATTGCTATCTCTGTAAAACTGCATGTGAATTTTCTAAACAGATAATTGGTGTCATTTTGTGGTCACAGAACTCACATCTATTTGATCGATGTGGAAGCACATCTATGCGAGGTGTTGAGGGAAACGCCGATGACATGTTTGTGCAGTCAGGTCGCTAAGCATACGAAATCCATAACATTAGAAGCATGAACAAACTTCTCATTCAGTGAGCGTTTCTGTTGTTGGAGACAGCTCGTGTTGTGCCACTTGGTACGGGTGGCCTGGTGTTCTGAAGATGCTGAACTCCATCAGCAGTTTGTGAAACATTATAGGTGCTCCCTTTGTGGTGCTGACATTTAATTCAGGACTGGCTCAGGGGCAGATCCCAAATATGCTGAGTTTAAGTGACCTGTCTACGATATAGGTGGTCAGCTCTTGGGTGAAAGTTTTGATACTCTTGAACTCCAGTATGGCTTTATTTTTGAGGTCTGGCTTCCCAACGGTAGCAGGTGGGCATCTGTAGATTCTAAGCATTTCTGGCCCATACCCCTACTGTGTGCAGCGAATGAGGCAGGAGCACAGACTGAGCACAACTGGTCTGTTCCAAGGTGGGAGCAGGGGGAAAGTTGCTGTATAAATACTGGTGAAAGAATTGTTGCTTCTCATTTGCTTTTGAACTGTGATGAACAAGGGGTTTTATGCCTCCGTGTAATTTCAAATGGGCAACGATCAGTGGTGATTTGAGAGCTTGAAGATGTACTCGGAGACTTGAGGTTTGCACCACCTTCGTACTGTAGCTTTTGAGGCAGTTGGTCAACTCAGAAGTGTTGCTTACATGAAGCGCAGCAAAAGTTACATCCATTGTCATTTAGAAGATGCCAATACCTGACTCCCAGGCATCTGTAGCAGCTGTTTGGATTTTTCTCAGCAGATGCTAAGGGATCTGATGTTTGAGTAGTGTGCTTGGAGCTTAAGGATGGCATGCACACATGGGTAATCCCCTGGCTGAGGCACCAGGATGATGCCAGTCATAACTCCAGCCTTCATGGGGCAGATGTGCTGAAGTTTTGCTTCTGCAGGAGCAAGAAATCTCATCTTCCTTTTACCTTGCTCTTCACCCTCAATACCTGGCAGTAGAGTGTTAGTTTCAGGGCTTTTTGTACCTGTATACAGATAGCTTTGCTGTCAGGAGCTGTTCGACATCTGTCTGCAACATTGAAAGGCTGGCTATGGATCTCTATTGGGAAGGGTTGATGCCAGTGACTGGTTTCTCTCTATCATCTTGCTGCCTTTTGGACCCTGAGGTAGCTGGAGGTGGGGCTCTTCCAGGTAGTGAGAAACAACGTATGGCAGATCTGATCTGTGAGGGACAAATGGTGGTTCCATGGCTTATTCAGATTACTTGGCTCAGGTGCAAGTCAACAACTATCTTATGAGCCAACAAGAAGTTTGTCATGCATCAGCAGTGAATACTTTTATGTAGGTTGTAAGCTGAGCAAAGAGATTCACCCCATGTATATATGTCTAGGTGGCTGATCAGCAGGAATGTGGTTACGTGTAACTGAACAGAGACGGATTTTTCCTGGAGGTGCACAATGAAAAGATAGAAGCTGGTAGTTAGAAGATGTGACATGGGAAATTCTGATTAAAAAACCCCCCCAAAACAAAAAAAGAGTTCACAGTGCTCGTTGTTAAGCACCAGAGCAGATGCCCACATAGGACATGAAGTGTTCATCCTTGGAGTTTTTGAAAACTTGCTTGGACAAGACTCTGAGCAAAACCAGATCCAAGCTAACCCTGCTTTGAGCAGCAGACTGAGCTGGACAATATCCAGAGGATCCCTTTCAGCCTAATTTTTTGTGTGATTCTATTTCCAGTTCCTGTCATCTCTGTGGTGTTTTGCAGAGAGTAACGTGCCTGTGCCTCAACCAACCCTTCCATCTCAGGGTGTATGAACAGGTCCAGACGGGATGTGTAACTGTGTGGAGAAGCACAGCTTGGATAGATGAGTAGTGCTGGAGTTTATTCTGAGCTGGGGTTGAGGTCTTACGCATTGTAAATCGGTTACGAACCAGTCATGGTGTGGACTGGGGAAATTGGTACCCAAGTTTGAAGAGCATATGGTGTGTGGACCAGCTGCACACTCTGAGCTGCACACTCTTCCAAGCTCTGAGCTTGGAAAATTAGAGCAACTACTAACCAGGCTGGTTGTTTCATTCATTAGGGAATTTCCCTCAAGGGAAATAGTTTCCTGAGAGGTGTATTTCCTCCTTTGCCTGCTTTGTTGCTTCTTAGTAGCAAAAATGAAAGCTTTGAGTAAAGAGGAGATAGGTAGGCCCAGTGTGTGTGGTTTGTCACATGGCCGGGAGCAGCTGCATGCCTTGACTGTTACCACTGCTGGTTCTATCTGAGAACAAACTAAGTTTTGGGTGTGTTTTACAGGTTTTAGGACTTATGTTTCCCTTTGTTTCCCCACTTTTAAACAAACCCTCAGAAGTTGGAGTTTTCTAATTGTCTTAAAATTTGCATTGGTTTCTTCTCGACATTTTCAGATTGTCTTTTTTTTTTTCTTTTTTCACACTTCAGCCAAAAATGGGAAAAGGAGGAAGAAGGGAGAGTGGGATGGTGTTTGAGCTAGTGTATTTTTACATGGTAACTTGTTTCGTGATTGTTATTTTTGAAAATATTAGGCAGATGATATGTTTCGCATTTTCACCCTCTCTCAAGTTCACCAAACAAAGGGTTGGCCATCTGCAGGTTTAAGCAGGCAGGATCCCTGATAGAGGGGCAATAGTGAGTAAATAGAGTCAGAGGATTTTGGAGTGTCCTAAAGAACATCTGCCATTCGTAGTATAAATCTTTTCATTAAAACGCTTTAAAGTTCCAACCACTTAGCTCTCAAACTCTATTTTCTGCTTTCTGAGATCAGGAGGGCGAGTCCTTGTTCTGAAGAGGTAGAAATTTCCAGCTAAAAGGAGAGGTGCCATCTATGAGAGCACTGATTTACAGGCTGGAAGAAGGTTGCCGGCTTGGTTACTTCTTTCAGTATCAATTATACTTACAAAGCAAAATTAATAAACCTAAACCAGCCAATGCCTTATTGGAGCCAAATACAACATTATTGTTGCTGCTGATACTTTATATATATATATTTGTTAATACATCATCAGATGATGTCTGTTCCTTTTTGTTGTAGGACACATTGTTGACTCATCTTGAGTGTACTGTAGCGGTGGTGTATTGTGGCCTTTGTGGTGATGCCTCGTATGCGTGCATTAATGTCAGAAATTTCTCATTCAGCCCACAGCATGCTTAAGGGGCTTCTTTTCTGCTTCTATTAAATACCAGAATCTTAAGACGTGCTGAAAGCACTTAGGGCCTCCAGAGGATGGGTAACATACAGATTCACAGAGGAGTATGTCAAAATGTTGCTTGTCCTTTGGGCAGTGCAGCAGCCGACAGTGGCTGGCGTGTACGGGAGCTGGGTGGTCTTCACACTTGCAGCAGCTGGCTGGTGAGAATACTGATGTGGTCTTGGTAGGTAGTCAGATGCTCAGTGCATTTATCTCTTGGTGAGAAAGTGTGAGTCCGTGCTTCCCTGACAGCCAGACTGTATGCTCTCCTTGCTTATTTGGCTGCTGCTTTCTGATCTTAAATGGGTCAAGTCATAGATTGTGTTCAGTTCTGGTCCCTGCTATACAAAAAAGATGTGGACAGGCTGGAGAGGATCCAGAGAAAGGCCATAAAGATGATCAAAGGACAGGGAAACTGCCATCTGAGGACAGCCTGCGAGAACTGGATTTGTTTAGCCTTGAGAAAAGAAGGCTTAGGGAAGACCTCATCACCATGTTCCAGTATTTAAAGGATGACTACAGAGAAGATTGAAACTCTGTTTTTACAAGGAGTCACATGTAAAAGATGAGGGGTAACGGGTACAAGTTAATTCTGGCAGATTCCAGTTAGACACAAGAGGAGATTTTTTCACAACAAGGACAATCAGCCATTGACATAGTCTTCCCAGGGAAGCGGTGGAGTCGCCAGCGTTGGACACTTAAGATTTGGCTGGACAGAGTGCTGGGCCATCTTGTCCACACCCTGCTTTTCCCAAGAAAGGTTGGACCATATAATCCTTGAGGTCCCTTTCAACCTGTCATTTTACAATTCTATAGGCTTGGTGTTTACAGGTAAAGGAATAAAAAAGTGGTGTAAACTCTAAGAGGAATGGCTGAGAGGAAGACACAGAGATGGAGTCATTACCCCAGGCTTGGGTAAGGGATGGATGCTACAATAGAGGGAGAGAGGTAGAGAATTATATGGGGAGAAGAAATACTACCGTAAAAAAAGATCTGACAATTAATGACCTGCTCATTTCAGTTGATCATATTTGTGTTAGAGGGTTTCATGGCAGAAAGCGTGGGGGTTTTTTGTAAATAAATACAGTGGTGATTAGAATTAGCAGTTAATGGTATTTGACTCTAAACAGTTTTCTTGAGATTTCAGAATAGCACTTGTTGATTTAGTATTTGATAACATAGCAAAACTTTGTACTTCTCACAGAAATAAAATTACACTCTGTTCTGTATATAACAGGGCTGTCAAGGGTTAGGGCTGGGCCAGCCACTAGACGAGTGACAGATGCTCTCTGTTAATCGCTCTCCCTTTATCGTGGGGGAAGAGAAAGGGAATACGGAAGACAGACTTATGGATTAAAAAAGAAAACTAAAACAACTTTAATGACAACAATAACAATAACATGAAATAAATACAAACACAATATTGAACCCAACCCTCCCAATGACAACTTTGTCACCTCTGGACTCAGTGCAGACAGGAACTAGATTCAGGAGCACACAAATTGGGATCAAGGGCAGAATGGACAGAGTCCTTGTTGGACACTGGCCATTGAAGAATAGACCTTGACCGTCGTGATGCTTCAGCTTTATACTGAATATGAGGTATATGGGATAGGATACCTCGTTGGTCAGTTTAGGGTCACCTGTCCTGTCTGCTCCCTCCACAGGTGTTGCCTTTTACTTTCTGCACCCCCAGCATGGTACGCAAGATTTAGCAGTGACCTTGGTCTGCACAGGAGCAAGTATAAGCAAGAGCCTTTCTGCGCACCAGTTCTTGGTAGTGACTGTAAACATCAAGCATTNCACCAGTTCTTGATAGTGACTATAAACATCAAGCAGTTATTGCTTCTAGAAGCAGACATTGCAAAAACATTGCAGCTAACTTCAGAAAGTACAGCTACTTAAGCGACTGAGCTGAAAAGTAAAATCACTGAAGGGAATTAGTTTTGTTCTAGGTCAAACCAGGGCAGGGTTGTGCGTGTGTCTGTGCATGTGCAGCCAATTTATTAATTTAGGCATGGTTTATGAGCAACATTGCTTCTCTGTATTGCTGCTTCTTTGCAGATTCCTGCTCCCTTAAAAACATTCTGAATGCAGGAGCGGAATAGGAATCAAGAATACCATATCTTCATCTATTTCCTCTTATTTGTTTTTAGTGGAAGCTACAAAGTTAATTAATGTTTAGTTTGTGAATGATTAAGAGTGTCAGTGAGAGAAACCGAGCAACACAGCCGGTCTGTTTTTCGCTAAGATGAAGCCTAAAGTAGTTAAGGGGTTGTGCTGGAAAAGTGGAAGAAACATTTGGCAATGAAACGACTGGTGTTAGGACTGCGGTTCCTTGGGCAGAGTCCGACTGGTAAGCTGCATTTCTCCTGGTAACAGTGGTTACTGTCCGTGAATCAGTTAATGGCTCAGTCCTCATGGAAAACATCCCCTTGTAAGTTATTCCAGAGTCCTTCAGAATGGGAAGATGGGTGCTCCTTGGCTGGTGCTAATGGAGAATAGGACCGTACAGGCTCCTTGCTATCTTTTAGCACCATTTGCCACCTCTCTGCTGTGCTTTTGCCACTGTCTTGAGTTAAAGCCCACCCTCAATTTAAGAGATTATGTTCCAAAAAGAGACATCTGAGAAGTCGTGCATGACCTTGTATTACATTATAGCCGATGAGGTACTGTTAGTTTAATCTCCTTTGCAGGAGTAGCATTATGTAAACTAAAAATACAAGGATGCCTGTATTACACTCAACAAAATTTTATGTTTCAAGCTGTACTAGTTGGTCTGTATCCACCAACTAACCTGTTTTTTGTCTTATCTCTGTACACATAAAACAGTGCTAACAGCATGTCAAATCTGTGAGTCCAAGAAGCGAAATACATCACATGCCTGCTTTTACCGATCTGTCATAACCTGTCTGAAGCTACAAACAGGTGCTAGTGCCTTAAGCAATAAAAACCATGCATCGTGGGGAAGGATGGGGTTTTGTTTTAATTTTAACACTGTACTTCATATATTAATTTTCTTCATAGAATTGACTTTGCCCAAGTAGTAGTTGGTAAAAAATTCATCATCTATACTCCACAGGTAATGCAAAAATCTTCTTCTTAGTTCCCTTCTGGTTCAGGTTACATGAGGTAGAAAATTAAATGTAGTCGTTACTCTTCTGAATGATTTTTTCTGTTGTGCATGTTTTGATATATTAAAATACATTATCCTTTCAGGAAGCTGCTCTAGGAAAAAGTAGAATTTGCATGCCAGTGGGCATTGCAGGCTCTGCAAGCTGCCTGAAGCCAGGGATCAGCAGAAGCAACGTGTATATGGAAAATTTCCAAATTCCATGTAGCATTTCAAATTGAGTTCCCAGGTATTTTAGTCCTTTGTTCTGTTGCTCTTGGAGGAGCTAGGTGCTTTGAGAGTTTTTCTTCGTGGTACCAGAGTACACCTCTGGTTCTGTTGTTTAATAACATTTTCAGCTTTATACATCATCTAACCTTCCTAAATCTCTTTTCAGTTCTTTGTTTTGTGACTCTTAAAACCACAAGAGATTGCACACCTTCTGCTTTTAAGGTTTATGTTGTGCTTTTGGTATTTGGGGTGCATATTTCAAATTAATCTAAAACTATTATTTGAGAAGCAGCAAGATAACGAGAGATGCAGACCTTTAAAAATTCCGCATTTTGAAGTAGTTTTAGCTGGAAGCTTTCTTGGGAATAGTGTGGCAGTTTCCAAGCAAGTTTAGGAATTCCTTTTTCACCTTTGTTTGCCATGGCGACAAACTGTATGTGGTTTAAGGGAGACCATCCGTCTTGTAAATTATTCTGGTTCTCCTGCTTTGTATAGTTGTTTCCACTGTCTTTGGTTTCGATTTCTTTGGCTGTAACGAATGTTACATATTTATTGGTGGCAGCTTACAAACTGTAAGATCTGTTGTAAATAGAAAGAGGAAAGTACTGCTGGCTAGACGGGAGCGATGGTCTTTGATACTAGGTAATTTTGTTTAGTTATGATGTATTTATTTACTTATTTATTTAA
>WEIS01039649.1:163-11130 GCA_013389965.1 Todus mexicanus
TTTACAGTTTCCTGAAGATAACCTGAAGAAATATCCAGAAAAGCCTAATGGACATTTGTAAAGTCTGTAAACATGTTTTGAATTATCCACTGTAAACTGTAGCACTTTCTAAGAATCCATCCTTTTTCCATAATCTCACTTAGGTTATTACTATGGCATTATTAGTTTATTGTAAAATTTAATTAGCCCTTAAAACAACAAAAAATGTAAACACCTGTACCACCTATTTATCAAAATGCATATTTCCCTTAAAAAAAAACCTGTAGGAACTGGAGAGGTATAGAAATCAAAAATTGAAGTCTTTGTTTCAGAGTCTATTGATGTTTTCTTCTGAAAGCTGATGAACTGGTTATTCCAACATTACTGAGATCACTAATGGAAATAAAAATAACCTCTTCAAGGATATAATTTGTTTTGGTTACATTTTACAAGCCAAACTGCTTTGATTCCCACCATCTGCTATAGAAACTTTTCACAATGGCTTCCTTGGGAATACTTTAACTCCTACTCAAGTTAGAATGAACTGAACATGCTTATGTATTCTGAAACGTGGCTGAGCAGTACGTAAGTCTAGTAAATATGACTCCTCTCCGATTAGGAAATATAAGTGAATTTGTTTGCAATGTAAGATGAGTTCCCTTTTGCTTGGTGTTTCAGCTGCTACGGAGGTTTCCTTTTCATTTGATGTTGGAAATGGACCTGTGGAAATCATTGTTAGATCACCCAACCAACTCAACGATGATCAATGGCATCGGGTCAATGCCGAGAGGAATGTCAAACAGGCCAGCCTGCAGGTAGACCAGTTACCCGTGGAGGTCCGGAAAGCACCAACAGAAGGACACACACGACTAGAATTGTACAGCCAGCTCTATGTTGGTAAGCTGCAGAATGGGTAACCAGGCTTTGGTTCTTCACTGAAAGGGTTCATCAAACATTGGAAATCAATTAAAATTATGCTTAAAGCCTTTACTGCCTTAGTAAACAGCACACTGTCACTGCAATCTGTGTATAATGTGTTACCAGATGTGCGGGAATTATTTACAAGCTCAGATTGTCCTTTACTGCTGACTATGATCCCAATAAAGGGCAGTTGCATAATAAGCTGAAATGTGATGTTTATTTAAAAGAAAGCACCTTACTCTTTTAAGAGAATCACAAAGCCTTTTGCTGAAAACAGGAAGAGCTGGATATTTTGACAGCCTGAGTTCTTGGAGAAATTTTAATTATTATATTTATTGGTAGGTTTGAACTAACTGTAACACTGAAAATGTTTTGAAATATCTAGTACATTTATTACCAAAACCTGAATGTCTGAATCTGCAAAGCTGAAAGATTGCCTTTCTTTCTGAGTCATATACATTTCATATAACTAGGTGACTGGAGCACATATCTCAAAAAACAGATTTAAGTCCTTATCCAGGATCAGACAGAGAATGAATCTGAGTTGGAGTGCCCCAAATCAACACCCTGAACAATGGTGCCTGGAGAATAATACTGAACAAGAATTGTTTCTGTGCCTCCTGCTCCACTTTCTATAGAATAAATATCTATTCCTTGGGCCAGCAAGAGAGCCTGAGGGATGGATGGTGACTTAATATCCTAGGAGCCAGGACAGTCATAAGGAGGGGAAAGAATAAAGCATTTAATTAAAAAAAAAAAAAAATCACTGCAGTGTTAATAAGTTTGCATAGACTGGAGCCACACCAGAATGCCCTCTGCCATGTGGATTCAACAGAGGCCAAGCCAGCATCAATTACCAGCATTTAATTTGGAGCATATCTCTCTGGTTTGTATTTAGTCCTCTTCCACACTGAGGTAAGTATCAGCCTCCGCTCTGTGTTGATGAGCATTCAGATCTCGTCAGAGACTCTTCAACACTTGTGGCATTGCAGTAATCAGAGAGATGAGAAGATGAGGAGAAAGGATGACAGCTGCTCATTATTATTTGCTGGCATTTTTTAGTTTTTTAGTTTTTTGTTTGTTTCTAATCCAGCCCCAGATAAGACTTTCCTAGCTGAAAATACATTTTTCAGTAAGTGTTTACTTGGAGGGAAAAGGAACAGTTCTTATTGACTGCTGTGAAAAGCCACCTCAACCCACATTTTCAAATGTAGCTCTTCAGTGTTACATCTTTCACCCTATACTCAAGCAACTAAAAATTATACCCAATGGTGCTTGGAAATTAATGTCTATATTTCCTATTGCAACTGTATGTGGGAATTTAAATGTTTTCTTTCTTTCCCCATTGTGGCTTTGAAAAATGTAACACTGCATACCTTATTATGCCGTTATTGCCATAATATTATGACAATGGATGGATTAGCATCCATTGTCACTAGTCATATGGAGAGTAAGATCAAGCCAAGACTATTTTTTCTACTGCTATCTCTAAAAATCTTGAAGTTGAAATGAAATGAAGTCTTACAGCAGAGGGCTAGTATCTCTATATCTAATCACTGTAAAGCTAACATAGTTACTATTTATGGTTTTTTATGGTATGGTATGAAAAGGTTGGATTTGTCATTAGGAAAAGGCAATTCCTTCCCTTTAGAAAGTAGTTATTTATTTCCACCTGTTGTCACAAACTTAGTAAGGTATTTCATGTAAAGCAATAATGAAATCTGCTCAGTGTTGTCTCACTGTTTTGTATTCCATTTCAGGTGCTGCAGGAGGCCAGCGAGGGTTCCTAGGTTGCATTCGTTCATTAAGGATGAACGGAGTGACGCTGGACCTGGAAGAGCGAGCGAAAGTCACTTCAGGGGTAAATCCTGGCTGCTCCGGCCATTGCACAAGCTATGGGATGTACTGCGCAAATGGTGGTAAATGTGTCGAAAAATACAATGGCTACTCCTGTGACTGCTCCAAAACTGCCTATGATGGACCATTTTGCATTAAAGGTAAATGCGTTAGTGCAGGAGGAAAAGTATGGGAGAACTATCTGCCTGAGAAAAAAACCACAATAGGATCAATGCTTCAGCTTTTATTAATTAGATAAGTAAATCCTGTTTGATATTTCCTACACACAATTCAAATTACACACGCAGTATTTGAATGTGATGATTTAAAACCACAACTCCCATATGCTACCTATTTAAACCAAATAACACAACAAAATGCATCAGAAATGCAGTGTGCCCAGGTGGCCAGGAAGGCCAACAGCATCCTGGCCTGTGTCAGAAATGGCATGGCCAGCAGGACTAGGGAGGTGATTGTGCCTCTGTACTCAGCACTGGTGAGACCACACCTCAAATACTGTGGCCAGTAGAGAAGACGAGTTCTGGGTACCACAGTCATTATAACTATATGAGAAGAAAAAGACCAACACTTATATTTCACTGATGTTAAACCAGCAACAAAGGAAAATCAGATTACTGCTTCTGTTTTCTTAGATCTACAACACTGACAAAAAGTTCATTGGATTGTGAAATTTCTTGTAAGTGAAATGGGTGGTTTTGTTGCTATTTGGCTTTTTTTCTGCAGCCCTTCAATACTCCTGATTCCAGACAGATTGATAATATAGAAAAACAAAAGCAGTTGGGTGGGGAAAGGGACACTGGGGAGATGCCCAAAGAATTGAAACCATCAAAATAATTTGTCAATTTGGGGTAACTGTGCATTTTGTGTGGAAGTTTCGAGTCAGCTTTTGTTTCATCCCCTTTCAAATGGAAGCCAGATAGTTTTTGTAAAATATGTGCATTTCACACTAGGAATATGCATCTTGCTTGATAAAATCATTTCTAATGATCAAAACTTTCCGTGCTTGGTTTGTCTACAAAGCAAGCCCAATCTCTATGTATTTGCAACAACTATCAACACAGGATGACCACGCTATATATTGATGTAGAAATAGGTACTGCTTTCTGAAGAAAACTGATCTATTATTGCCATATTCATTTCCTCAAGAACATCATGCATGGAAACTGCATTTGACCAGCAGGGTTTGTGCTGCATCTTACCCATTTTATTCAGGCAGCTTGAATGATTTTCTGAATGAAGGACTTTGATATTCCTTCTGTCAAAATTCAGGAAGATGATACACTTGTGACCTTCAAATAGATATTTTTCTCATTGATCAGCCCTGAGCATTTCCAAGTCATCTTATAGCTCCATTCAATAGAGAGAAAATTATCTTTTACCTTTTTCTAGTACTTCTTAATAGTTCCTGTGAGCTACTGAGCACATTGCAGTGCTGATGCAAAGACTACCGTTTCATTCAGTAAAGATCATAATCATCAGGGGATTCAGTATCTTCCCTGTTGAGGGCCTAATGCACTCACACAGCTGAAGTGAAACTTCCTCTTATCCTTCCTCTTAAAAATGGTGGTGTGCAAGTGAGGAGAATGTCAAGCCTCATTACAATAGCTTGTACACCTATAAGAATACAGCCATGCTGAAAATTATTTTCTCAAAGAGTTAATCAAGTTAAACATACAGAAAATGTTTTTGCTCTGTCATGAAAAAACATTTCAGAGAGCAACCTATACTTAAAGCTTTCTTTGTATTGATGAACATTTCAAGTAGCAATTCATAAGATTTACAGCTTTGGAAAAATGCATTGCATGCTTTCCAGTTCAGTCCCAGAACAGTGCTAAGGTTGGGACTGAAGGTCACAGTATTCCCAGTGTGTGAGGCCTTGGCTAAGCATAGTGGCAGGCAATCCTGAAGATTGGTCCTGAAATAAAAGGCATGACAAGCAGTAACCAGGCTGCAGGCAAACATAATTTTGCATCAGTATGCTACATGTGTGCTCAGAGCTCCACAGGGGCTGCAGTCCCCACCAGCAGAGTGACAGTATCAAAGTGTCGGTCTGCTTGACGCCCTGGGATCTGGCACGTTGGCTCTGGAGAGCAGCTCTGTCAGCGCTGCAGCAACGTAATTGTTACAGCATCTGTCTGAGGAGCAGCTTGTGTGAGCAAGAAGCAGAGGTTGAAGAAGAATAAATTACCAGTCATAGGAATATTTTTTTAAGCCCATCTTGCAAATACTCAGAGCTGTAGTGTATGCTGTTCATAAGTGCTAATGCTTATATTCAACACTGCTGTTAATGGCAGAATGCTTCCCACTTTGGGGAAGTGTTTTCAGGATAGGAACCTTCACTTTTAATCTAGAAGTACTTGAGTCTACTGCAAAATATAATTGTTAAACTGAATTGCCTATCCCGTAACTGTGATTTAAGGTTTCTTCTATAAAATGGTGGTTATAAATCTATCAGAATGATCAAATCATTTATAGTGCCTTGGGATCACAACTTGACTCTGTTTTATATGGCCACATGGAGACACTGCCTACGATATTTTGAGTTTGGGATAATTTTTTGTACATTAACAAGAAAACATAAAGCTTTTTCAGCACTAGATGTAGCCAAATTCTGAAAAGATCATCAGTAAAGTCTATTGTAATTTTGCCTGTCTTCTTAGTTTTTCTCTGCTTAGCCACTCTGAATAAAGTCTGCAGACTATTTCCTGACTTGCTCTGTGCCACTGCACAGCTTGTAAAATGGACATCTTGCTTCACATGCTTTGAGATAAAGCCTTTGCTTTGGATTGTGTGAAGACTCCAAATGCTGAAAAGGAATAAAAGTTAAATTACTTTAAAGATAGTGTGTTGATTTTTAAGAAGGTTAGATGGGTATCAATCTGTGGCAACTTTGCATCATCTAGGAAGGTAGTAGATTATGAAAGATTTAAAAACAAAACAAAACCTCTAAGCATTGCTTATAACCCTTCTTTAAATACAGTACTCATTTGCTATGCTCTTAATCTTTATTCATCATTCTTTAATCTCTTATGAAATGTTCATAAACATGCCTTTTTAATTTAGCTCACACACATATGATTTAAAAACTTCCTTGAATGATGTTGTCTCAGGCAGCAAAGCCTATCAAGGACTACAGTGTCACTAAATGAATGACTGCCATGAAAAACCAGTCTAGCAATCTCCTGCAGACTCAGTAGGTTATACACTACCAGTATTAGGCAACTGTGCTGTGAGGCCCATAACAGGAGGCTGTCAAAATCACCCTTTGCTGTAAGAATGTCAGCCCTGAATTATGTTTTTAATGTTAAGAAATAGATAGGGCTGCATTATTATGAGAAGTAATAACAACGCTTTCTCAGCTGAAAGTATTAATTCTGCCAAAAGTCGTTTTATTTTCTCTCAGCACTGTTGAAACATGATGTTTTGTCTTAGGCTAGTTTGAAAACTTTGTCCTGGGCGCTACAGTTTAGGAGTCTCTTGCCTTGTTTGCCGCTGAGTCAAGCTCCCTTGTTAATTTTATCTCCTATAATGACATCCTGGTTATGCGCTTCTCATGAAGGATTGTGCTAGCAGTAGGTAACTTTATAGCATTGTGCTAATCCTATTTCAAATTTTTCAGGTGCTGGAATTGCTATCGTTCCTTTGTGAGATCATTCTAAGTCCACTCACATTTACTGGTCAGAGTTGCTGGTTGTCCTTTTCCTTGACAGTATTTGCTTCCTCTATCCCTTAAACCTGTCTTCCTTATATTGCCTTTAAGAGCATTATGTACTGTAAGACTTCAGTGAGAATAAATCTAAAGCGTGATTCTTGTGATTTGTGATATTGATATGAGATACAGGCATAGACCTTCTGTGTGACCAAAAGGAAAGCTTTCCTTTGCTCTATGAATCCAGGTACCTACCAATCAATTGTTCTTTGGATTCTCTTTAAAAAATATCGAGGCTCTTGACCTAAATATTGGAAAAGCGCAGCAGTAGAAACATGCACAGTTTAGTCCTGATACAGTCAATAGCAATGCGTTTCATCCGAAAAGTGTCAGCACATTTAATTTCTCTTTCTCTTCTTTTTTTTTTTCCTCTTTTCATTCTTATGTTCAAGATGTTGGAGCTTTTTTTGAAGAGGGAATGTGGCTTCGTTACAACTTCCACTCTCCACGAACTAGCATGAAGGATTTAGTTAGCCGAACACTTTTGAGTTCTACAGATCCTGAGACTACAGCACCCGATCTCAACTTGAGTAAAGAAGAGCTCAGCTTTAGCTTCAGTACCACTAAATCTCCTTGTGTCCTATTGTATATCAGCTCCTATACCCAGGACTTCATGGCTGTGCTTGTCAAGCCATCTGGTAAGCAGTTGTTACTGCCTCTCTCTATTGAAGGCACCATTGATAATAAAACCAGGCTGACATTCAGCTGAAGCTCCAAACTAATAAGAATATGTCTTCACCCTTGCATGTTAAAGTGAAGTCTATGGGATCTGAACCTCTGTTCTGCTGTACTAGATATTGTACTGATGTAACTGTTCAATTTAGTGGGGTTTCGTTAGCCAATCCTCCCTCTCAAAACGAAATAGAAAAAAGAAAAATCAAACCTGCTATAACAGTCAGATCCATGCCATGAGCTATCATTATGGAGGGAACATGTAGGCATCCATCCACATATAGGCACCTGAACTCATGGCAATATTACCAGTAGTCAATGGAAAGTGCCGTGTACTGTTGTGAAGACCTAGATACCCACGGAGGTGGCTGGAATATGGATATAGTATAGTGTATAAGGGCCTAAACATTTTTCTAATGCTTGAATCATCCTGAATGCTCAGGACAATTTCCTGTTACAATATTAAAACTATACATAAGCTGAGTATACTTTGATTCCAAATAGGGCCTTAGTGCCCCATGAATATCATAATTAGGATGATTTTACTACCATTCTCTTTTATGGGATAAGTTAATATGAGTATTCCACATGCCACTAATTTTTTTTTCCTTTCATGGGTAAAAAAGAAGGTGCATGAGAGAAATCTCATGTCAGATGTTTAAATGGCTAGGGCTGCTCTTTTGGGCCAGAATATTTCTGGGTTTGGTCAAAAATGAGGTCTTCCTTTCCCTTTTCAAACATCCTTTTGATCAAATATTTAAATATGTTACGAAGAGCAGACACTTTCGTTTAGATAATAAAAAATCTGTCCGAGATCATCATGAGCAGCAATTAACCACTTTTGCCTATACTTTTCTAACAAAATAACCTGAGATTTTTATTTCACATATATTATTTGATTTCCATAGAAGTCCAGACAGTCACCTACCAAAACCAATTAAATGTGAGAGCAAGAAATTCCCTTGTGTAGATTATGTGCCACTGTTAATTTGTTGTAATTTTGTCTTTATTCAATGCATAGCAATGGTTTATTCTTTGGAAACCATCACATTTTGTAGAACTTCAAGGAATTTTACTGCAGCAAGGATAATAATATCAACAACAAAGTGCTACTTGGTGTGCTCAAATTTGTACTGGTTTTCCAGATTCACAGAATGCTAGGGATTGGAAGAGACCTCGAAAGATCATGTAGTCTAATTCCCCTGCTGGAGCAGGATCACCTAGACCAAGTTACATAGGAACTCGTCCAGAGGGGTTTTAAGCATCTCCAGAGAGGCAGACTCCACAACCCCACCTGGGCAGCCTGTTGCAGGCTCTGTCGCCCTCACTATAAAGAAGTTCTTCCTAATATTCAAGTGGAACCTCCTGTGTTCTAGTTTACACCTGTTACCCCTTGCCCTATCATTGTTCAAGGCATAGGTCTGATTTGTTCGGTTTGATGGTTTTTGAGATGCTCGTCATAGCTACACTTCTGGATTATAATCTAGAAATAGTTTTCAGCCTAGCAGCTTTCTAATCTCAAACATTAGGTCTTCTGCTACTGAAAAGACCAGTTCTGAGAGCAATTTAAGTATAAAATAACAGTGGCATGTGAAAATAAAGAGAGGAAAATACTGGTGAGTGAAGATCAAGATACCTCAAACTTCACGTTTCTTTTCACTAGGGAATCTGCAAATTCGATACAGCCTAGGAGGCACCAAAGAGCCATATAACATTGATGTTGACCACAGAAACATGGCTAATGGACAGCCCCATACTGTTAACGTCACACGGAATGGACGGGACATAGTATTGCAGGTAAGTTACAGTTTGTTTCCATTACTCATAGCTTATAGCATTTTGTATATTGATGGTCTCCATCCCTCTGAATACATCATTGCAGTTTAGGAAATAAAAAGTACAGTAGATGGGTTTTTACTTGCAGATCACTTTCTTAGGAGTTAACAAAAGCTATTCTCTCCCTCTATTGCATTGTCATGTTCTGAAATGCTCATTCTAGTGTGTTGACGACTAATACGGGTGCCACTGTATGCTCATGGGCATCATAGACATCTGGGCTGATAGATAACATGGGACTTAAGATAAACCTGCATCATTTTGGAGCAGCAGCAGTAAGCCAGGAGGGATACCCTATAGCATCTTAAATGGCAGTAGAGCTTGATGTACAGACAACTAAATATCATACTGTAAGTCCTGAGCCTGAAAATGAGAATGACTTTAAATTGAAATTTACCCTGCAATCCTATGAAAACAGAAGAGCTGTTCTGCAAAGATGAGCAGATGCTTAGGTGTTTGTGTGACAGGAGTCTGAGACAGAGAGTATTATTGAAGGCACATAGCTCTGGCTTATTTAGGTTTTGGTACAGCATAAGCACAAAATTCATATCTCTGAATCTCCGTTTACAAATCTTTGAGATAGTATAATACTATTCAAATATCTGAGGGGAGTGCTGCAAGAAGCAATCAATATTTCCAGGCAGCTTTCTCTCTGTGGTCATTGCTACATTCTCTTTTTATTCCCTGGTTGTGACATCTGCAAACATCAAGATTGCAGCAGAGTATGGGAACAGTTTTGTTGGCAGGAGAGTCAGGAGGATGAGATCGATTAATCAGGATTTGATAGTTCATAACGAGGAAACCAAAACCAATTAAAAAATATATAAAAAATGGAAGTCTCCTTGGGAGACTAAAAGGTGAAGCATAGTAGTTATATTATCTACCTAAAGACTTAAATAGATCCTAGACAGTTGTTGTTTCAAGGCATTTAAAGGAAAACAACTCAGTCCATTACAATGTCATTTGACTGAGATTCTCAGTACTCAGAACAACACTGGATACATTGAAGTAGAATTGTCATAAAATTATTTGCAAAATGCCTCACTCTTTAATAGTAAGAGCAGTTGCTCTCTGAGTGCCCAGGTTCCTGAGCTGGAAGACAGTTACTAGGAGCGGAATGAAGCCCCCATAATCAAAAAGAAATGGTCAGTGACCTACTACACCACTTACACACAAGGCTGTAACCAGACGGAATCAACCCAGGGGTACTGAGGGATTTGGCTTAAGTGCTCACCAATCCACTTTCCATTACCTATCAGCAGTCCAGGGAAGTCCCAGTTGACTGGAGGTTAGCAAATGTGACAGCCATCTACAAGAATGGACAGAAAAAAGATCCAGGGAACTACAGGCCCGTCAGTCTGATCTCAGTGTCAGGAAAGGTGATGGAGCAGATTATCTTGAGTGCCATCATGCAGCACATAGAGGACAGGTCAGTATGAGTTTACGGAAGTCAGGACCGGTTTGAGTAACCTGATCTCCTTCTGACAAGGTGATCTGCTTAGTGGATGAGGGAAAGGCTGGGGATATTGTTTACTCAGTCTTCAGTAAAGCTTTGGCAGTTTCTCATAGCATTCTCCTGGAGAAGCTAGCTGTGCATGGCCTGGACGTACATATGCTTGACTAGACAAAAAATTGGCTGGATGGCCAGGTCCAGAGAGTGGTGGTTAATGGAGTTAAATCCAGTCGGCAGCCAGTCACAAGTGGTGTTCCCCAGGGCTCAGTATTGGGGCTAGTTCTCTTAGATCTTTATCAATGATTTAGACAAGGGTATCGAAGGCACCCTCAGTAAGTTTGCACATGACACTGAGTTGGGTGGGAGCGTTGCTTTGCTTGAAATTAAGCTCTACAGAGGGTTCTAGACAGGACGGATTGGTGGGCTGAGGCCAATGGTATGAGGTTCAACACAGCCAAGTGCAGGGTCCTACACTTGAGACACAACAATTCCACAGCAGCCCACATAGCCTTGGGGAAGAGTGGGGGGAAAGCTGCCCAG
>WEIS01039652.1:8963-23575 GCA_013389965.1 Todus mexicanus
ACAGTGCAGGTGGAAATGCTCGGTGGCACTTCCAGGCACATCCTCCAGGTATTTCAGGAGAAGGTTCTTTTTCAGACAGGTGGTTGTGCGTCTTCTAGGAACTTGGCAGAGCTTCTTTTTAAAAAAAAAAAAATCAGAAAAAAAAAAATGCACTCTCTTATCTCGAGATGTAGAAGAACTAGGAACAGTGTATTCATGTTTTTAGAGTAAAGTCCTTCACATAAGGAGGGAAATTCTAAGTCTTCACAGAAGGGAGGCAGTTCTATTTTGATTAACTTCCTTACAGCCTCAGTTCAGTGCCATGCCCTGGAATTTGGCCGTCTCGGTGCAAACAAAGTAAGTCCTCAGTTCTCCCTTGCCTTTGACATTGATGAGTCCCCTACATTCACACGAATATCCCAACTCCTGGAGTATTTTACTCGTTTCTTCTGTGACCTTTGTGGGAAAAGAATTAGAAACTCTGGTGAAATTCTTCTGATGATTCACACTGGAAAAAAAAATAATCTCTAAGCAATTCAAAATCATTTTTGGCCACCGCAAGGCTGCTCTGCTTACCTGGATTTTCCCAAGTTCCCCCGTGCTCTCCATTCGGCTGGCAACGTTAACAGTGTTGCCCCAGATGTCGTACTGAGGTTTCCGGGCACCAATCACACCAGCAATCACAGGGCCGTGGTTTATCCCTTAGTATAAACAAAAGCACATGTCATTACTGATGGAGAAAGTTTTGTGATACCCACCTTCATTAATAGTCACGAGCTTCAAGGAGAAAAGCCCAGAACCCCTGCAACACGTTTCTAGCAATCGCTATTGGCACTGTTCTAGAAATACTAGTACTGAGGCTCGGGAGATGGGAAGTGACTCATTCAGGGTGAAAAAGGAAGTCTGAGAAAGCTAGAGGAAAGTTCATGGCAAAGGAAAATTATTCCTTTTCTACTTCTAATATATAGAAAGAAACATTTGTGTAATGGCAAGACTTAAGTTAATAAAGAACACCTCACTCTTCATCCATACTTCCAGTTTTCTGCAGACTCCTCAGCTGCAGCCTTCCTGCTGCTCCCTCCAGGGACTAGCAAAGCCTGTCCGCGAAGCTGGACTAGACAACGCTCCCCTCGGCTAGGCAGCATTTTCTAATACCCCAAGTACTGTGTTCAGCATTCAGAAGGGCTCCACAGCGCTCGGCAGGTCACCTCGGACACCTTGCCTCGTTTTCAATGTTTATGGAGCTGCAGAGTTCACGTCTTTCACAAACCGAACGTACCGATACGTAAACGGAAATTGTTGAAGGAATGTCGGTTGATGCCGTCCAGCTTGCTCATCAGGGCAATTCCATACTCCACCATGATGCCAATGTGTGCGTGCTGCCGTTCCTTGTCCTGCGCAATTCATAACACACACCAACGATCAGATCACCACGCCGGACCCAAACCAGGACTATTGGTGAATCAAGTACGTAAGGATGAGGCTGCTCATCCTTGTAACGTGCAGAATTGTACGGTTCAGCAAACATTCAAAATGGATTTCAGAAATGACATTAATTCCATTGGAATGGCTATAGGGTGACAAGCACGATATGATGAAAATTCCTAACAGATTTCTGTCTGCCCTATAGGATCCCAGATTTAATTTGACATGCTTTGTATATATTACCTACACGCATCCTAATGTCATACACAAACCTGCTATAGTCAAATGCGCCCCAGTACGTGCACTGGTTTAAATTCTTCTAGGTGACAGTTTCAGATTCGGATCTAACGTGGCACTTGAGGATTCTCTTTTTGTGTCAGTTCTCAGGTATCACAGACAGCTCACTGTCCAGTTCCGAGACAGCCTTTTTGTTTGGCAGCCGTTCTTTGGCTTCCCATTATTAGAGCTGTTCTGTTATGCATCTGGAAACGTTAAGCTACTGGAATCAAAGATGTAAAAACTATGCTGGGTTACAGACTTAATACCTGCTCAGGAAAAAATTGGAACTAGGAGATAAACAGTGAATTCAACAGGAGACAATACACTTTTATCATCTCTTTGCACGTTTCGGAAAGTCACTCTTGGTGAGGTACTTTCCCTTTTATATCGCATTACAAATGTTCCTTTGAAATGCACCTCAGGACACACGGACCAGCAGAGACAGACAACGTACCTGGTTGTTCTCCTGGCCTGGCGTAACACTGAGACCAGCGGCTGCCATGTAAGTGCTTCCAATGGTTTTGATTTTTTCAACGCCGCTAAATTTAGGTTTTAACAAGAGCTGTTTGAAAGGAAGGAAAATAGAGACCCGAGATTTTAATACCATATTTCAGTGTCTACAATTAGCGTTAAATCTGTCTAGGAATAACTACCAGTCACGGGAAGGTGAGATTAGAAAGTGCAGAGAATAAGTTTCACAGTTCTGCTTTACCTGCTCAGAGGAGAAATAAATTGCCGAAGTACTGAAATGAAGTTCTGAAAATCAGGACTTGGAAACCATACTACTAATGCACTAGATGGTGTAATGAAAAAACCCCATCAGATGGGAATAGATCTTTCAAGATTGAGAGACTAAGCTCAGAATATGAGTTCAGCATAACGGCCTTTTCTCCTCCCCTCAAATGCTCACAGATCTAAGTGAAACATTTTATTGTGCCGTACCCATGTAACCCAGTCCATTTTTGCCAGAAGCTTAATTACCTCATCGAAATCAGCAATGATTTCATTGAGCAGCCGCAAGCATTCCAGGCCTTCTTTGTTGACATCACATTCGGTATAAAACACCTTAAAGTCTGGTACCGATGCAAACATGACACAGACACAGTCGTAAGATTGATGGTACCAGTCCTACAGGAAAACAATATATTCACACATTGGCAGCAGCCGCCTTCCACCACAGGTAATCAAAACCATGATTTCTGGTTGCAACCAGTAATCCAATTAGAGTTTTCCTCTGAAGTCAACGGCAGTAGTTCACTGTGGGCATCTCTTACTTATCAGAAACATCAGCAAAGTTGCTTGGCTGAGGTACCCATGCATCTTCTTAAAGATTCTCCTCTATTCTGGGCAGTACCAGTCCTCGGATGCTTATCACGGCTATGAAATCAGTACTATTTATGCTGATGACATACTGGCAGAATAAGATGAATGTCTAAAAAACCCAAATCATTATCAAGGAAGTTCTCAGTGGGGTTGTTACTGCAGAGATACTACCTGTTCCTCAACTAACTTCTTTAAGCAGCAGCCTATCCCCTCTGGTAAAATACGATCTTTGGAAAGCAGTTAAACCTTTTTTAAATATTTGCCAAACTCAATTTGTGTCCTGAAGCAGAACTGTCAATTCCGAAAACAGATTGCAGAGACTGACACTAAAAATGTGCATTTTTCTGAGGCCATCTGGGTGGCAGATTCTTGGGTTTGTTTACAAAGGTCTTGGGACACCAATTAGAGGCAGAGTGCAGAACCTTATAGCCTTCTGTGTGCTTGTTAGCCTGGTGTTCTTTGTCCCAGAAGTCCAACTCACCGTCCTGCACAAAGCAAGATTAAACATACCTCGTTTCGTTTTTCACCAATGAAATAGGCAGCCACGTGTGCTGGAAGGACATTTTCCAGCAGAAGCCTGTTAACGTTCTCCATCGTTTCAAACTGTTCATGCTCTTTTTTAAACTTGTTCTTCCAGAGACAATCCAGTCGACAGTAATAATCGATCTGCAAAGGGATCAAATAGGATAAATTCATCTATAGAATCTCTCACTGAAAAATATCAGTCAATTAATTCAAAAAGTGTAGTAGTAGCAAGAGAGTTTCTTCAAGGCCTTTTGAGCCTACAGAGGTATGAAAAATGTGCTTTGAGAACAATGGTCAGAAAAATACAAAGCGGTTGGTATGAATGAATGCCGGTTGGTGTATCTACCACAATGACTTTTGAATCATATAGTGATTATTTTTATCTTGAATTACTGCCTTGATTAAAGATGAACGTTGACGTATTAATACAGACAGACCTAAATAGGAAGAATTTGAAAGTTCTGACTTCCGTAATAGAAATACTACTAAAACATAAAAAAGCCTTTTCACAATAAACATTTCTGCATTATCTATAACTAGGTGCAAGTTCATTATCTACAACTAAGAACAAGAATATAAAAAACCCTCACGCTAATTTAGTGCACAATTTCAAGGAACAATACATTTGCATTTCATCTAAATCAACTTGCTGTAAGTGCAAGAACTAACCCCTTGCTTTTTCAATACATACCTGCTTTGCAAGTAAAATTAGAGTTATGTAAAACAGAACCAGATATAAATTAGTCGTCATCCTTGGCTGTTTGATGAAAAGCCTGAAAACAGGAAAACCACACAAAGTCATCTGTATCCTTTAAGCAAATCCATACGATTAAGAGTTGGGAGGGAAGGGGAGGGCAATAAGAGCACAGCAGGAGAGGGTGTCTTTGTTCAGACAGGTACAACCAACACCACTGTTCATTTGTGGCAGTGGCTGGTTGGAGGTCCTACCCTAACAAGGAGAAAGGATTACCATGCAGTGGAGTACAGGAATCATGTTTCCTGTAATGACAAAATGGGTGCTGAAACCTCGGTAGGTACCTATCGTAATGAGATTCTCAAGCAAACTTGGCTTTATCTTAACAGAGCCATCTATACCGTGTTGCAGCTTTCCACCCCACACTGCCCCTCTAAAGACACAACAAAACCTTGAAGAGGGAACCTTAATTGTGGAAAGAAATATGGTAACAAATGAAACCCTGAACTGCTAAAACAGAGCCAGCCATTAAATCACACCCGTATATAGTTCATACAAATCTGAGATGCCGCTCCTATTTCATAGTAAGATCAGTCTGCTCTTACTACATCTATTAATTTTCATAAATGCAAACTAAATTTTCATCATATGAATAGCTTGGGATTAAGAGACTAAATTAAGACCTCATTTAAGCTTTTTTTAAGCTGTGCTGACAGCTCACAGTTAGCCTCTGCAAAATACACTTACCCTACGCTGAGAATCTGAGACTTACAAAAATGGGAAAACCTTTCCACGTGATTTAAATATTTTTATCCTTTCTTCAATTCCATCAGGTAAATTGCTGTTCCTTTTCAAAACACGTCCAGTCAGTAAGGTCGATAAGCTCGCTGTCACACACACAACTTGAGCATCAGACTTTTAGCAAGGCTTTTCCTCATAGTTTAACAGGTCAACCTTCTGATGAGATTACTATTCTACCCTCTCGTCCTTAATGTAAGCTAAGCTTCCAGAGAGCTCAGAAGCCACATTACAGAATTTTTCAGAAAACACATGCTTTTTTAAAAAAACAATAAAATAAAAAATTGTCTAATACGATTTCCACACCACTAACTTTACGGAAAGGTTTGTAATGTTTGGCTTACATGACTCTGATATTTCAATAGTCCAGTAAGTGTACGAAAAACTAACACCTCCTTTAATGAAATATTATTGTCAATGATAAGAACTTTGTCACTGCACCTGGTACTGTTGATACTGACACTCGAGTTTCCGTGAAGGGTGTTAAAAACAATGAGGTACACAGTCACAGCAACCGACAGCAGCAGCACTTTGAGTTCGAAGCTCATTTGAAGAAATACGGAGCAAGCAATGAACCCCAGTATGCAGCAGTAAGCATAATACTGGAAAAGAAGAATGTAAAGAGCAGCTGCATTATTCACATTTATGCCTGAGAGACTTTCAAACCATAGCAAATGCTCTAAATTCATGGCCATTGTAACTGAAATAGAAGAAATGACAATCACTCCCTAAATATACTTCAAGCTTTATTTTTACTTGCACTAAAAGGCTGAACTTTACACTTTCTCTCAGCTTCCTTTTTTAATTTGTTCAAGTCAAACAAAAACATTTAAACAAAAAGCATCACACCAACACAAGCAGCGTCAGAGAAAAACTTAAAGATTGTTGAGAATTTATATTCTATTAATTTAAGCAATTCTTTATTTAAACCTCAAGACTAACCTAAAGTAAGTTCACAGACCAGCGAACAGGCTCTGACCCAAGAACTCCAGCATTCCGGTCCTATTTTTGATAGTTCTCCCTCTATGTAACCTGAAGGATATACCATGTTCCCATCTCCCCCGCCTGTAACACGTGAAGACTGTGACCCGTTACCCGACCTTCTACACAGCTCCTTCCTAAGAACTTTGACACTGAGGAGCATTATCAACGTAGGGCCGTTATCCAGTGCAATTACTGAAGAACCTCCCAGAGGAGCCGCAGTTCAGCGCGGTGCCCAAGGTCAGCGTGCAGCTGGGAGCAGTAACACTGCCACGTGGTACAAAGTGTGTTGTGCAGACAGGATTGCTCCCTGCAGCTGCAGGCACAGGGCTAAGGTGCTGAGTTGGCATTCTTCAGCCTACAAACAACTCCAAAATTACCTCAGCTTCTGCTCCTCAAGACTTTATTTTGCTTTATGTACAAAGCACAGTTTTTCACCCATAATAGCACAGACCTACCACAGATCCGGGAGATGTTCAGCTAAACAATGAATGCTTCTGCTGAAGTGAATGAAACCAGAACAATTCAGGGGGCAACTCTGAATCAGAGCCCATATAGTAACATTTTATACCTCTCAAAGGTAATGAACGCTCAACGGTTACAACCCTGAAGCCAAAGCTCTGATAAAGAAACCACAATGTAGAGAACACTGACAGAGGGCTGTTGGCCATTTAAGCCCTTCCACTCTATCAAGATACTTTACTAGGATACGTGCAAGTTCAGCTCTCATCTTGGACATAACATAATCACCATCCTGTCGTACTGCTTTTTCCATAAAGTTTTAGGCTTCCTTTTAAGTCTGAAATTTAAAAAAATCGCAACGTCATGCTTTATTCAGCACAGCAGCAGACCCTGTAACATCTTTTCATTAAGAACTTCCCTGCTGTCACATACCTAAGAAAGCCATCTTCTACACAGCAACACAACCTGGCAGCTGTCATTCACACAATATTCAAAGATCAGGGGTTTAAAGTAACATGTATTCACTACTTACGGTATCCTCAATGCAGGACTGAGTTGTGTTTCCAAAAGGCTGATTTACAGACATGCAAGAACAGAAAATTACCAGATGAGTCCAAAGCATTACATAATGTGTAACTTAGCATTTGTCATAAGGACTTGAATGAAAGTCCACCCATCTATATTATACACACCATCTAAGACTTATTTCATTTTAATCTTAGAAATGAAGACACTACTCTACTCACCAAGGTAGTAGCACACAGGTCATTTGATCCAGTAGAGTTTGCAGGTTTGTTCTTTTCAGTAGTCTTGATTTATTGGGAAAAAAACAAACAAAACCAAACAAAACCACCACAGAAACTTGTTAGCAAGTAGTGACTAATTAGTAAGTTTTTTGTCTATATTAAACAGCGAGCCCTGATCTGGTTGCCCTCTCCATGTGACTGCAATATATATGTTGAAATACAATGGCACCCCATTAAACATATATATACACACAAGGTGCAAGAAGGTTAAAGGTGTCATGTGTTTCCTTGCTTATCTTTTAATTTGGGGTAAAGTTTCCCATTATGGCTACGCTAATCTAAGAGCCTGCTGGCACAGACATGTGCTGCTGCCTCACCCCCCAGTTTCACAGTGGCTGTTCCTGTTTTCTCTTAGGCTGTCTCTGGTGGTATTCATGTGACACCACTGAGTCAGCTTACGGACCTAAGACAGCAGAAAAACAACTCTGCAAAAGAAAATTAAGCATTTTCTGCAGCATGGCTTTCTGAATAAGCTCCCCATGGAATCAGGAGATTGGAGGACCGAGCACATGGGATCAGAAGGACATCACTTCTAGCAGCTAGCTGTCTGATAGGTTCAACTGGTAACATGATGTGTCATGTAAAGCTTGGTTAAAAATACCCACAGCAGAGAGGTCTTGAGCATGGGGTTACTCCAAAGAGTTGCTTTTCAAATGCACGTACCCCAGGCGCAATACAATACTCAAACTACAGTTAAAAGACAGGCACCGTCTGCATCTCAGTCTAGCAGGAACTACCCGCAATGTCCGGGGTTTTAAAAGCGCCAATTCCTCCCTCTCCCATCTGCATTATGGCTACCGAGTGGAAATAGCAAAGCAAACTGCTTGAACTTCTTACTTGCTACAGCCAAACATTTAAACTCACGTTAAAAAAAAAAAGGCAGATGATCTTATTGATGAGGGTTACAATCAATAGTAAATATAAAAGCCAGCTTGAAAGCAAGAATAGGTGGTGTGAGCTGGAGCTCAAGTCTATCACGTGTACTTTTAGTTCTACAAACTGGGAGGTTTTACTTTCAATAGTGTTAGATGACACTGTGCATTATCCTTGTGCAAATCAGCTCGCTGACAACTGGACGTTAGAAAAATCAGCAAAGAGCACAGTACTTGATGAAAAGGATACAGGAAGTAAAACTCTGGATGCTACAGTAAGCTTACAGAAGAGAGATAATGTGATTACTTACCAAGTTAAAAATGGCTATGATCAGCAAGGCACCTATAGTGATGACTGCTAACGGGAGCCGAAGTAAAGGCATCGTTTCCACCTTCGCTGAGATAGCACAGAGACGGCGCAGGAAAAGCCACCGTTCCGAGCAGCACTTCTGTGAACAAAATTCGTTTGTTTCAGTAACATGGATTAACACTTTGATACAAGGGAAAAAATATTTCTAACTATAAAATACTTTTTCTCTGCAAGAGAGCACCAAGAGTCATCACATAAATCCTAATTTAGAGCTCTGAATCCACTCAGATTAAATCCTTAATGCCCTTCCACAACCGGAAGCAGAGCTAATGCTTCCTTATTTCGAGAGGCTGAGTGCTAAAATTGCCTGAATTTCTGCTTTAAAAATACAAAATTATGATCTGTTCGAAAGTTCTGGAGAAATGTTACTAAAAATATAGTGACAACGTATGTAGTACTTTTTAGTTACAGAGCTATAATATTGTACTTGGAACTACATTTCTAGATGACTAAATGAAACCCAACCCCAGACAGTCCGCTTTCTTGCCATCCTATGTCCTCCATTTGTTGCTGTGGAGAAAACCATCTAGTAAAGCTTATACATGTAATGATTCCAAGTGTTACTCAGGGATGCTGTATCACACCACTCCGGTGTAAAACTCAAGCCTGATGCAATTGCAATCCTGAAATTTTCTTTTTTGTTTTCTCTATGCATTTTTACATATGTAGAAACCCTATGTGCATACATATACACACCCCTCTCTCTCTCTGCATAGCCATACACACACACACATAAATTCCATCCACTTACACACATAAACACCGTAAGTACATAAAAGCCACACATGCTACCTAACTGCACTTCTAAATTAATCATAAAACTTTACCCCATGTACAGACCAATTTTTTCCCCCAGCTTTCCCTTTTTCACAACTTGATCTGGGCTCTGTAAGAGCGTGTTTATTTCTGTGGCAGCTTTCCTGGGAGGCCCCCATCACTTCTCTGCAACCGGATGGTGGGGGCATGTTCTCAACAGAACTTCAGAATTCCCTCCCGCCATCGCTCCAGCACACCAGATCTGATGAGTGTAAGCAACTCTCTAAATCCTCTTCCCATTCCTGCTCCTGCCTCCAGACAGGACAAGGGGTTTTTTATTTGTTTATCATAGAACTCTGTCACTATGGGCTGCCTCCATATCATCACCTATCTTGAAAGGGCAATCGCATACATTTAATAATGCAAAGAAAAATGGAATTACAAAGTGTCCTAATTGATGTAATGGTGAATTTGGAATTCTAACAGCTACGAACATTTTGCAAATAAATTATTCATATGTTTGTAATTTTCATGGGGCTTTATAAATTATTATGAAAACAAGCCTTGCATTCAAGCTTACTTTGGTTTTAATATCGCTTCCAGTATAGAAAATATTTACAACTAAAATTACTATTAAGGATAAACATAAAAACACACTAAAAAAACCCCAACCCTGCTCAGTAAGTGTTAACACCTTCCTCCTCCCACCCACCCATCTATTCTGGCACCAAAATAATTCTGAATTACAATGAGACTTTTCAAACATGAAAATCTGTTTCAGGCAATGGGATCTCCTGGTAACATGAGGTTCAAGGCTCCTGTAACTCCTACTGCAATCAACAGCTTAATTCATCACGCTAAAAGATAGACCAAGGTGCCAAATTACATCCAGCCGCATTTGAAAACAGAGAACTTTTTATAACATAAACTTACCGTGCATTTCTCAGCAAAGCACACGAATAAAACAAGTGCAATGATGACTGCAACAACGCCAAAGGAAATCCCCAGTTTTGCAGTTCTAAACAGAAAAGAAAGCCTTAAACAAACCGGTGTTAAATTAAAAATATTCTCAAACTGTAATGCAGACTCATGTTTGCTAACAGCGTTTCTCTAACTCTAAATAGATTTTTTTTTTCCTAATAGCGCTGGATGGCCGTAAGGTCAAAGAGGTTGCTGTTGCTCTGTTGCACAAATACTACTTTAAGACACTCTACTCCTCACTGACAGCCTGAGCCACTACTCCTTGCACAAACCACATGGAAATTGCACTGCAACAGCCATGACAAACACGTATGCCACACACCTCAGCAGTATCAGACACCTGCTTTCTTGGAGGTACGAGAAGAGCTCAGAGTTCCCTCCTTGTATCTCTCCACACGAAAGGACCACTGAGCACACTTTAACCAGCTAATCCCATTTTACTATTGCTCACTTCATGTGCTTACAGCCAACTACCCTTATAAAACAGTATTTCTCACTGAGCAGATCGTCTCCTTCTGTGTACTGAGCAAACACAATATTAAAGAAATATTATGTTTTATTTTCACACTGTTATCTAAGCTCTTATGCCAACAACATGAATGCACTCCTTTAGTAAGGGCAAGTTAGTCCTAAGAGGTGTAGGTTTCTTAAAAGTAAACCCTCAGCAACTCCAAAAGACTTTAAAAGGCTTCATACGCATGAGTTTAAATTTGGCTACTGGTTAATTAGAATTATAAAATACTAAAATACTGGCACTTACCTTGGCATTATAAAAATCTGTATCAGAAATATGCAGAGGAACACAAAACCAGCGCATGCGAAGTAACTCTTCAGTTTCAGAATAGGAATGGTGCGGTACTGAAACAGATTACAGTAAATCTTAAGGACAATTCCAGGGTGTTTTTTTAAAAATTCTATTAAATTTTTGCTGATGACACATATAAGAGAATTTATAGTCTAGAACTAAAAATATACACAGAACTAAAAGAGAACAAAAGAAAAGCACCAAATAAAATTCACTTGAATGCAGTATAAAAGAAGATACACCCAGAAGCAAACCTAACGTGTGTGTATATACACAGCCACACCAGTAACCACAGCCAGTACACCACAGCACAGCAACCGTTATTCAAACAGAAAAAGTCCACTGCACCCAACAAATAACAGCATTACACTGGCAAGGGAACAAGCACAGAAAGCAGAAAGCATTATGAATGCAGAAATTCTTTATTCTTTTAAATTCCATTACTTTCGAGAGAAGTTCTTCATACAGCAAAGCTGCCAGACTCCTCCTAACTTCCCCACGGCAAGAATTTAACCACAAAATAGAGACAATTGTTAATCTACGGATTTAGCATTCTTAAGGAAGAACGACCAGTTCAAGCAGATCATGAGATCTGCTTTCCATTAGTTACCAAAAACCTCTTTGGATGTGCAGTCCCCTCCACCGGCCAGTTTCACAATGAAAACCATTAATGGTTTCAAATACATTCTTATGCCGCTTCGAAGTGCAAACCAAAGACCCAAAAGGACTATTTTGCTCTTACCAACCTCTTTTTCAAGACCAGGTTCTGCAAAAATCAGAGAGAATCCACAGAAGTCATCCGATTTGCCACACCAGGGACTGCAGACAGAGACACACGTTACGAAACACACCCAGCGGGCCAAGCAGAGTGCGCAATAGCTCCGGTGTAGGTGAGACTCCCCAGTGCACAGGTAAGAGCATCACTGGTTTGGTTTTGACTGATTTGTGGGGGGGTTGTTTGTTTTGTGATTTTTGTTTGTTTATTTGTTTGTTTGTTGCGTTTGGTTTTGTTTTGCTTTTACTCACATGTGGCAGTTCTGCAAGGTCTTTATGTTTCATAGCATAACATATGAGTGGGCATGTTTTTATGTAGCTGACAGGCGGCTCCAGAGCACTCTCACAGACAGCAGCATCTGCCAGTTACGTGAAAAGTGTAACCCCAGACCTTCCCCAAGGCTTGTAAATACGGAAGTATAATAGCAGCTGTTAGAGATGGCTCACAGCCTCCAAAAACTGCCCCTAACTAATATCAGGCCCCAGTTTGGAATAGCTGAGGTGCTGGGGTAACAGCCTTGCTGCAATTTAGATGAAACAAAGATTTTCTTCTCGAATTCGCTGTTTTACGTTTCATAGGAATTTAAAGACTTCGTGTGAAAAGAAAAAACAAACAAACTACAAAACAAAACAACACTGCCTGCGTTTGTCTGCTTTTAAATGCAAATATAGTGTCAAACACACTACCTGCTACCGACAGACCAATTACCTTTGCTCAAGATGCTAAAGCAATTTTATTATTACCCTGAAAACTGTGTTTTGACTTTATACATAGTTTTTGTTCAGGACTGAATCCCATTTCCTAACGCTTCTCATTTTAACAAACACAATCGTTAACCTCCCATTCCATTTCACGCTGCCGTTTGGCTCGATACTTTGGACAGCCATAGGAAACAAAGCAGTAATTTTGCTGTTTCATAGCACTACACATCACTGAACTGCGAGACTAACCAGTGGCAGCTTGCTGTAATCATGCAGTAATATTTAATCCTAACTACAACCAAAAAGAAATTAAAATAAGTAAAAACCAAACAGATACCAAAAAAGGGCAAGACCAAAATCCTGGTAACTTTTCATTTTTGAGAAGTAAATTTTCTCTCTAGACTTAAAATTGAGAAGGCAGTTTATTCTTGGAGAAAAGATGCAGAAAAAAATTAAATGCTTCATACTTAGTTGAATTGAGGCCCTCAATGGTTGACATCATTTCATCATAAATATCTTCCTCTATCCTTCCCTTCTGAGAGGAATTTCTGAGAACAAAACGAAGTCCATGTCACCAACGCTATTCAGAAACAATGAATGGCTACAGAGGACCACGCTTGCTCAGTACACAAGCAGGGACAAATTAAACAAGAATGCTCCACGCTGATAAACATACACGGCCACACGCAGTTTTCTAAGCATTTCTCTAGTTACTCAAATAATGTATTTTTCAAGACAGTATTTTGATGAACTAAGAGAATGTTTCCCAGCTGAAGATCACCTCCTCGGTTAACTCAGTGGTGCAGGTACCATCGTAAGTATTTCTACATGCAGCGCTTGGTTTTCTGCTACACTACAATGACATACATTAATACTACTGACCAAAGGCACCTCTTGGAAAACATAATATATATCCACTTACAATGTTACGTTAAACTATTCATTTTACACTCTAATGTTTACAAACAAATCTAGCATCTGTAAGAAAACTAAAAGCTGAGGTAGCACAAGCAGTTACACTCTAGACATGCCTACAATATATACGGTGTTCTGTTTACCCCTCCTCTCTAGGTCTCTTACTTCCCCACTCCCTCCCATCATCCTGCTACAGCCCGCAAAGTAAAATGCAACCTGAATGACTGAGGAGATGCCGAAAGGAGTGAATGCTCCTCTTAGAGTCTGCTAGTAATAACAAATGTGAATTGAGAAGTCTTTCAAAGGCCACAGCCTTAGCTTAACCTTTCTAAAGCAGGAATACCATACACAGTGATTAATCAACCAAAAGATCACGTGCACACAGTACACGGAACTGTGAGAGTAACACAAGATCATGGTTTTTAAGAAAAGTATTTGACAAACCTATCGGAGGTTCTCTGGCGCCCCGTGGAACACAAAGGGATTTCCTAAATCAAATCAGGAATGAAAAGTTACTCAGCAAATGGCAAAGAGCTATTGAAAGTAAACTGCAGAAAGCTGTCAGAAACATTCATGTTCACAAATAAATATCAAGAACTGTTCTCAAATAGAAAAGCTTATCAAAATCAACCCTTTCCAGCAATATTTTCTGCTTTAACAAGTGAGCGTTTTCTGACACACACAAAAAACGTACAGAAAATAACGGAACAGATCTTCCCTCTTATTTGTCTCCACACACTGAAGTAACTAACATCAGCAGAGGCAAGTACACTGGAAACTGCTACCACAAATCTGAATGGACAGATACTTAATTTAAAATTTACTACAGCTGTCTGTCCCCAGAGAGCAGAACAGCCTTGCTGTGCTAAAAGCATGCACGTCTCCCTCCTCCTTTCAGCTTTCAGAAGCAGCAGATGGAAAGAAAAAAATGACTTTTCTTGAATTTTAAAATCTTTAAAATGCTTTACTGCCAAAATCCTGTCTCAGGCAGAGCACATGGAAGGATTGTTTATTTTCTATACCTTTTAAGTAAATGTTGAGTGCATATGGAGTCTGGCACGAATTCTCTTTTTTCCAAAACCACTTGTAGCAAGCAGGACCCCAAGATGGAAAAGTGTCAGAGGAAAAAAAACATTGCTTTCAAGTTGCACTGTGTAAGTTTACT
>WEIS01039652.1:23604-37956 GCA_013389965.1 Todus mexicanus
TGTATGAGAATGGCACACTAGAGATTGGCAGAGTTTGCATACTGTTAAGTTCTGAAAGAATAGTTACTGCACAGATACCTTCTTAGCTCTGCATACACATTTAGCACCAAGAGTAACAGCAGAAATTCAACCACAAAAACCTTGTCAGAGTTTGAGTCTCACACCACAGAAATGAGAAGCAGTTTGCAATTGCAGGAGGACGATCACTACTTCAAACCTCACCTTTCTCCGCCTTCCTTGTGAACTTGAGGAGTCACTGCTCACACTTTCTCTGTGGTTCAGGTGGGCAAAGGGCCTGGCTGCTCCCCAGGACTCCAAATAACGGGTCATCCGAACAGATGCTCGCATCTTCAGCCCGTCATTTACTCTTGTTTTAGGGAGATGATTACTTGATGCACACTGTTTAGACTAACAGAAAAAAAAACACTCATTCAGAAAACAGAAACTGATACAAGTTACAAAGAAATGAAGCTCCATGTACTTGAGTACTCCAGGACTGTATAATCTAGCTATTTAGTAGAACTCCAAACACCTATGAGCAAAAAGTCAGCTGACCTCGATTCCTTTATCTCATTTAATTAATGTAAGCTAAAATAAATCATGACATAATGAATTTGCTTCAGCTGCCTTTACAAGCCTTCGCTTCTAATGTTGCAACATTCAAACTTCCTGCTTTGTTTCTGATGATGAGACAGATCGCAGGATCTCATGAATAGATACCATTTCCTTGCAGTCAGCACAGCAGCAAGGGAAAAAAGGATTCCCAGTTCCTGAGCTAGGGTGTATCAAAACAGTGGTTAGAAGATCCCACTAATTACAGGGAGAAGATCCCACTAATTACAGACTCGACGTTAGATTAGATCCCTACCTTACAGAGTCAGGCAGGGTATACAGCAATACCCTTGTGGCTCTACAGGGAAGCTAAAACCACAGAGTAAAGCAATACAACAAGTGGTTATTCTCAGACATTATCTCGAGTATCTTCAAGTGAGCAGGGACCATTTTAATAGGCTTCAAATCTCATTCTGAGAATACGTGCTGTGAACACGTAGGGAGGGCTGAGTGCTGAGTACGTAAAATGTGCAAAGATACCATTGAGTTTTTGCTAATTAAAAGTGGCTCTACACTGTTCCTTCCTGTAAAGGGTCTCAAGGAAAGAAATTCATCATTTTCATTCTTTTTTAAAAAAATATTTCACTCATCAACCACAAGCCAATTCAAAATAGCAATACTCCAAGTGTTTGCAGTTAGGAGGCTCTAAAGGGGCAACCAACAGATGCTGACTTTACACCTTGAAAGCAATGTGAATCTCACATCTAAGGTGGCAAGGAAGAAGATGTCAGAAGCTGTTTTACAGGGAATATTTGATCTGAAAGTAGCCACACAGTACAGGTATTCATGACTTCATCCCACCTTTTGACTTGGATTTGTGAGAGACACTTTGTGCAAGTACATAATCAAATACGTATTTTTACTCTAAGCGGACCACAGAAGAGGTTTCAGCATAACACTCACTGCCTTCAAGCTAAAAGACATGTCATAAAAAGCAAGACGCGCTTTCAGATCTGAATTCCCAGATCCAGACTACTCAGATGATTCATATCATGCTTTAATTCTGTTCCTGAATTAAAAAGGTGTATGAACCACAGACACCCACGTCCTTAAAATATATGCATATATCCAAATAAATACACACGTTTAAAAACATCCACATACCCTTGGGTCAACCACTAAGTAGGTTTTGATATTCATGGATTGAAGGTAAGGGTCCCTCAGGTGTCCATTCCCTTCTTCTACTTCATAAGCTTTGCCTAGGTGGTTTAACGTTGCTTCAGTGATGTGTACACGGCTGAGAGGGGGACAAAGAACGAGAGACACAAACACTTAGACAGAAAAGTCACATTAAGCATTTCGGTCACATTTCAATGGCCACTGCTGACATTTCTGCTTTTCAGCCATCTTAGGCTTTGGCAGCCAAATGCAAAAGCCTGCCCTTAAAACCAGACCTGCAAGCCTTTACCGCAGCTCTTTGCCACGCATTTTTATAGCAAGTATGCTAAAAAACACTTGCCAGAATGAGATAGTATCAGGATAAAATTAAATTGAAATAAGCAGACATGTAAGAAATAAGAAATGCGATCAAATGAGAGTTGATGACTGATGAGACAGCCTCTCAGACAGGTTGTTTCAGATGGCAGAGCTGCAGGGAAAGCTCACAAACAAACCACAAGTGCGAACTGTCTCGCACTAGATCGAGGAGACCACACCACAGCCACAGCAGCAACACACTTCTAAGGGGAGCAGCTAGTGTTTTTCTGTACCTGTTCCCCTAGAAGTTCAGTATCTCAAATTGTGTATTTCCATATAAATTATGAGAAATATCTTGCCACAGAATTTCTCAACAAGAGGTTTGAGTGTGTTCATAGAGCAGCATTTCTTTTCTTATACCCTGCTTTCTCACTGTTCATCTTCCCACAACTTTCCTCACTTTTCCTTGGCACGGAGGGGTTAAACACTGCCCTGTCGCTCCTACAATCTGTCTGCGCAGTGCTGGGAATAGAACATTTCCAGAACGGGAGCTGACAGTGTGCAGCACTCCTGCCTAACTACAGAGAGCAAGGGGATCTCTGTCCCATACGGCTCTACTTCCTTCTGCTGCACGAAGGTTTGCCTAAAGGTAATTTAGCCAACATCTGGAAAACAGTGGCTGTGGCTTCCCACAAGGAAGAACAAAAAATTCCTCAACACTTTTGGAGCCAAGAGGTAAGAGCTCTGGGATACAGAGGATGCATGTTTCTATCTGTTTACTGGTAATTGTCTCAGAAAAATGGTTTCTTAACTGTTACCTTGATTATGCAGGTTTGAAATGGAGGTGAACCTTCCAATCTGAAATTTTAAACCTTGCTCTGAAGCATAATTTTCTCCCACAGAGAGTGAGCCATACTGCGTCATGCCTGTATTAACTGAGCTTTAAAACACAGTTCTGTACTGCAAAAGGTTTTCTGTGGTTTTCCACTTATCTTCCCTTTTCCCCAAACCACACATTGCCAGAGTATATTTCAGATCCTGCTGCAAACTTCTTTTCATTTAAATTACGATGCTGGTGATTCCTCAGCAGTTATTAATGCTTATGGGATTCCAGAATCAGCACATAAGCAAAAGCTGCTACTGCTAAAGCTGTCTCTCAAAGGCGAACTGTAACGTGCACTACCGCATTTACTGTGCTAGTACAAAATACCTGAACTACTGCACTCAATTTCCTATGCTAACACGCCTGAGCATAACATATGCTGATCTTTCAGGTGTATATATATATATATATATCTATCTCAGAGAGAATTGGACATAAATGTATTCTTCATTTTGGTTTTCTATTAGTCCTTTCTGCTTTACAAGTTTCCTGGGATAGAGTTAATCTTCTTCCTAGAAGCTGGTACAGGGCTGTGTTTTGGATTTAGTGTGAGAATAATGATGATAACATGACGATGTTTCAGTTGTTGCTAAGTCATGCTTATCCTAAGCTCAGGATTTTTCAGTTTCCCATGACTCTGCCAGCAAGCAGGTGCACAAGAAGCTGGGAGCGAGCGTAACCAGGACAGCTGACCCCAACTAGCCGAAGGGATATACCATACCATAGAACATATGTATGTTTTCACGCCACACTCAGAGCCGTGTTGTTTGCTTTGCCAACAAATGAAGCTTTACAACTCTGTATTCTTGTTTAATCATGCTGAGTAACACACTGTAACACTCAACCTCGATGGCATTGCAGCTGTTCACCAAGTTCCAATTACTTTTCTTTCTGTTCCAGTCATCAATGTAAGAAAATAATTTGACATTCATATCCCCCTATCACTTTGCAGGAACAATTTTCTAAATTTCAAGCATATACCTAAAAGTTGCCTGAGGCATAGAAATTATAAGAAACCCTATAATGTCCCTGGTTAGAATCCCTAGCCAAGAGAAAACGATACTTTAATGCTTAAACATATACCCACATGAACGCCATTCAATTAATATGTAGTAACCTGCACAGACTACCAAGAACCTACAAAATCATCACAGTCTCATTTGGGATTGGAAAAAAGGAAACTCTTAATATGGTCTTTTCTGGTGCAGACTGTCAAAAAAACACCTTTAAAATTTCTTAGCTGAATTCTAATCCTCAAGTTCAACTTGGAGAATAGAAAAAAAAACAACCCACAAACAGAAAACAAACAGCTCCAAACTCCTTGCTTGGAGGCTCCTCATCAGGCAGCATTTTAATTTCCGAGTTGTGTTTTCTGCGAGGGGGTGGTGGTGAATATAGAGCTAATATAAATCAAATGGGACTAATCAATACGTTAACAGAAACCGTAGATAAATATGTAGCTCTGCCTTGTCAACATAAGTAGCATTTCTATTCTTTAGCTAAACTTAAAAAATACAGAATTATCCCTGTGCACAACATGAATTAACAAAGTCAACATAATGCATATAACGTGCTGAAGAAGCACAAGTTTCTCTAACGAATGGAAGGTCAAGATGCAGTCACCTGCCTAAGAACAGAATTTTATAGTTAACTGAAAACAGAACCAGAAAATTTTTAACATTTTACAGCTCTGCTAAGTACACATTTGTCCTATTTTTACCATCCCATTACGAGGATTTGTGTCACAGCACAGTTACAAATTCCAGACTCATAAACCAGGATTATGACAATGTCACGGTGACAGAGTGAATCAGCACCGAGAGGGAAGATCCTCACCCTGGTACACCTGCGGACTCCATGCGGTTCGCTAAGGACACGTCGTGTGACCAGACGTCGTACTGCCACTTCCGGAGACCGATCACACCGCACAGCACATTCCCAGAATGAATACCAACCCTCATGTTGATATCCACTCCCGTGGCTTCTCTCACCTGCCTGTCGAGGGAGGAGAGTGTTAGAGCATAAGTTGCACTTCTGGTTTTCTCTCCTCCTGGAGATCTGCTAAGGTTTGCTCGTTATCCACTCAGTGTGAAGATAAGAGACAAACTTATGACTTAAGGCATAACTACCCAACTATAGCTAACAAACACACTTTGAATGTTGACAATAAAACTAAGAATGACTGTATTCAATATCTCTATAGCCTCGATATATTAAAAAGTCTTCAGTGCTATACTTACTTTATGGCTTCACACATGTCGAGTCCCATTTTAACACAGTTCCTGGCATGAACCGGTAAGGACACAGGTAGGCCTGAGACACAGTAGTAACAGTCTCCTAGGATTTTTATTCTCATGCATTCATTCTCCTGTGAAATTAAGGTAAAGAAACATATTTAACAGGAACAAGAATGAACTGCAAGCAGACTAATGACACCAGAACTAGGACTTGTCTGTATCGTTTTGAGAAGGTGAGGCCTCATTCAACCCTTGTTGAAGCAAAGCTTGCTTTGCTTTTCCCACATCCAAATGCCTGGACATTGTTCACTGGATGGGAACAGAACTGACCACTTAAAGCATTTCTGAAATAAAATATCTTACTACTTTCTGGATTTATTCTTGGAATGGTGTGTAATTGAGAAACTATAAAAATAAACCAAACTGTCATAGAATTTACCATCTCAAGAATGAAATCTACTTATCTATCTTTTAATCTTTGTTTTTATTTAAATGTTATTTATAGGCTGTTTCTTCACCTTTTCCTCAATTTTTGCATGGCAGCCTCGTAAGTAAGATTGTGCAGTGTTGTAAAACCTGCACAGAATTTAGGGAGAAGATAGGAATTAAGGTGCCCAACCTGGTAAACTGGAGCCTTCAACAGTTTTACATTATGGACAAGATGACTAAGAATACTCCCCAGTGGAACAAAAATAGCACAAAAAGCAGGAATCTCTTCTCGTGGCTTAACCACAGAGTTGCGAAAGAGCTTGACTCACTACATCCAGACATGTTTTGAACAATGCAATTTGCAGATGGGGTGAGAAATTAAAACATATCATAACTTTCTGTGTGTTCTTAATACCTGCTACAATTCCCTGAACAATACAGATAAATCCCCAGACTCGAGAATGGAATTACAGTAGCAACCTGCTAAATCTCCCATTTTTGTTTTAATGTGATTTAGGTAGTTAGCTTTAAAGCCAAAGCAGCCTTCCTTCCTGATTTCAGAAGCATGAACACCAACCGCCTTATCTCTTGTCGAAAAGATGACAACTTCTTCTATTGGTGGCTTTTAGCCCTACTGTACCACAGCACCCACCTTTGCAATCTGATCAAACTTTCCAAAAAGTTCATTCAGCATCACTACTAGCTCCTTAGGAGAGCAGTCACTGGCGAGGCGAGTAAATCCCACAATGTCTGCATAAAGGATGCTAGAAAAGAAGGAAAAAACAACGTAATTGAAATATGAAGATATGACTATCTCACAGTCAGTTTAAACATTAAAATGCGTTTAAGAGAAAGCATCTCTCTCTTTGGAAAACAACTCCAGAATAAAGGGTTCAAGTATCTCAACTGTTATAGAAGATGGCACATCAGGTGAAGACACATTACCTTCCCACCACAGGAAAGAAACTCACTTCAGCCTGAAAGTCTACCTCCAAATCTTAATTTCACTGGACCATACTCACTGTTAAGAACCAGCAGATTATATTGACATAATTCCTTCTAGAGCTTCCACTTACCTGACATTTTGGTGCCTTTTTACATACAGGCTGTGGAAGTTGTTGTCATGCATTTGCCTATTATCATTCGTTTCCTTTAGGCGCTCTATGATTGCTAGCTTCATTTCCATAGAGATATGAGCCGGCAGTATGGATAAAAGCAAATTTTCCTAAAAGGAGAGGGGAAAAAATTAATGATGCAAAATCCCTAACATGGTAAATTTGAAATGGCATGATTTTATTGACTGCAGGAAGGAATTAAAAAAATGAAACACCTTTATTCAAATAGCTTTTGAGTAATGCACGTTAGGTTTTCCAGAAAAGACTTTTCTGTTCTCAGAATCACTGACTTTACAGTTAAGGAAGGGTGTTGCTTATCTTTTTCTTTTGTTCCTTGTGACCTAGAGGTGACATCTCTCTGTAACCATGAAACACACAAAACCTCAGTATTCAGTACTACAATTTCTGGACAAATAAAAACTTATTTTGTCCACCAATTTCAGTGTTACATTACGATCGCCTGATAAAGCTTCTGGTAAAAGCTTATATTCTGTAATGAACAAGCTATGCAGTATTAAAAACCCCTGTTAATTCACAAATGCTAGAAAGGAACTGGTGCCACTGAAACAAAGTCTTTGGAATCAAGTGAGAATACAGACTCTTCAAAAAAATCACTGGAATTGTTTGATTATTCAGTGCACTTTGGTTTCAAAGAAGACCCAGCTAAGCTGCTGGGCAGAAGAGGAAGACAAAAAGAGAGTACTTTCAACCCAGGAAGGACCCTGCCGCCCCAGAGACAGCGTCACCACAGAAGAGGAAATGCTGCATGGAGCAGTTACAAGCAGGAGCTTTTTCAGATGACATCGGCAGCAAGATCAACACATTGTGTAACTGAGTAAAATGCTGTCCCTTTGGACCAAATCTTTGTCCCCTTTTCCTGAGCACCTGATTCAGCTGCACACAGAGGGCTGTAAGCTGCCAGGGTTACTTAACCAGTGACTGCCAAAATAAAGAAATGCCTTGGGATCACAGAGGGAAGAGGGAGACCTTGAGCATCACGTACTGGCCTACACTAGGTAGAGACAGCAGTTCAGTTTGAGACTGTTCCCAGAAACAGAAAGACCTCCTTCCCTTCCTCTAGCATTGTAACACTAGGAGAGTCAACCTTGGGGAACAATTTAAACTGCCAGCAGAGCCTCAGCAACTGTAACGAGGCCATTCGAGGCTAGTACACATTACATAGCTTTCAAGGAAACGATGATGGACCCTGAACTGCATTTCTCACATTGCTTTCACAAAGAAAAAGTGGGTGGCGAAAAGGAGATTCAGAATTGTGTGACAAATTACAACATCGATGAAAAGAAAGCTGTTCATAGACTTAAGCGCATCTACACTTCAAACAAGCAGCCATAAAAAACCAAACATGCAAGTTACCACATCGCCTAAAGAGTGAGAGTACACTGCCTGTGTAAGCTGATCAGATGCTGCCGTGTGGGGAAACCCTGCCAGGACTTTCATGCAGATTTGTCATCTCATCTCACAAGATTAGCATCTGAGGACAGATCGCACTAGTGGTGTAGCATTTTCTTCTTTTCAATTTGATCAAGTCAGTCTCTTTTCAACCCCTTCCTTTTATCTAATAACCGGTGGGCAGAGAGCTCAGCTTTCTAGATAGAGCTGCTGTTCTTAACTTTACTTATACCAGGATAAAAGAGGAAAGATGCCCTAGTTTCAGCTTTGATACTTCTTCACAATCCTTCCTCCGTAAGAAGTTCATGTTCCTTGCTTATTCTTTAAATACCACTGGAGTTTATGCAAGTAAATGATATCATATGCAAATACTGTAATCTATTACATGATTACATTTTTTTCTCCTTTATGCTCCAATTTTCTTCTTCTAGCAAAAAAAAAAAAAGTTTGTGAGACAGTAATATTAAAGAACAAATAAAACTTTAGATCTCAAAACCAAAAAAAACACAACCAAGGGAAGCATGAAACTAATTGCTGAAATTACCCTACACTTATTTTTCAGGGAATTAAGGGCATGTTCTTTTAAGTTACCTTGGGCCAGTAAAACTAGGAAAACGGTAACTAAAATAACTGACAACTACATTCCTGTTATAAACACTGTGATTTTCACAGAGACAAGCTACAGAGAACAGCTTCCTCCCTTCAGTTTCCTTCTTTTGTTACAGATGGCACAACTTTTGTTGTTGACACTAGGTGGGTATCACAACGATAGGACCAAGACTTTCAACATACATTAGTCACCAACCTTATAAAACCACAGACTTCAGACGCGAAAACAAGCAATCGATAACATGAATTAGTTCACTCACTTGTTGCCTCTTCTCAATCTTCAATTTCATTCGGACTTGAATGCACTTTAACGTGTATCTATACAAATCCCAGGAAGCAACCTGCATTTGGCGTTTGTGAAATGCACCCATCAAGTTACCACAAAGAAAAATGACTGCGTTGGCAAGGAGCTGCGCAAGAAGAGAAAGATTAACCTGCTGCAGAACAGTCACTGATACTTCATTAATATACATACCAGTCCCTTAAAAACAGTTGTCCTGGTTTGGGTTAGAACAGAAATTCTGTTCTATGACTTTTACTTTTCAGATAAGTCTGTCTAAGTTAACAGCATGTTTAGCAGACAGAGTCTGCAGTGAGAACGCTCCATGTTTAGAGTTAGCACCAAGGATTGGTTTGCAAACCAAGGGCACTGCTGGATCTTGTGTACCACATGGGGGGTGCAGAAAAGAGAAGGCTGCACCTTCAGGGAGGAGCGAACAGGACAGGTGACCCTAAATTAGCCAACGGGGGTATTCCGTATCCATATACGTCATTCAGTATAAAGCTGAGGGATCACGAGGGTCTCGTCTCTCTCTTGCCCCTTCTTCTCTTGGCCTTTTCGCCATTTTGGCTTTCCCTGAGCTCGAGCTGCTCTCTCGGCTTCGGGACTCTTCCTGGCTGGGTTTGGCCTTGGCAGCTTCAGCTTTGCCCTGAGGCCTCCGGCCCCGGTCTCAGCCCCCGGCTCAGGCCTTGGCTGGGCCCCAGGTTCTGGGCCGCATCCCTGACTCCAGCTCCCGGTTCCCGGCTGCTGCTGGGCCCTTCCACAGCATCAGTGGGGATGGGGATGGATTTACCAGTGGGGGCTTGGGTTTGATACTGGTTTTGTACATATTTGTATATATCTACTTTTTATTATTATTGTTATTATGATTTTCATGGTTTAGTAAAGCTGTTCTAGTTTCCTTTCCTAATTGATAAGTCTCTCTCCTTTATTTCCTTTCTTCCCTTTTTGGGTGGGGAGGGGGAGAGAGCGTTCTGTTGCAGATTTGGGGGTGCCCTCACCCCAAACCGTGACAACAGTCAATCCCAGGCCACGATCAGCGTTTCTTTTGCCCTGTCACACACAAGCCCCTAGTGCTGCAACTGGCCAGGTTGTACCTGGGCAACACGAGCAACCTTTCAGTCACGGGCATTCCTGAATGAAGATATGGGAGTATAAGGAAACAGAAAATTCTGCTGTATCATTTATTTGCAGGCACCAGTGTTTGATTTAGGGAGAAACCAGTCTACAAACTCATGCATCAGCGTGCGGTGTGAAGTCTGACACACATCTGCATCAAAAGAGCTGGGGTGCTGCTCAGAACACACCCTATTAATAAGCGTTGGGAACCCTGAAAGCAGCCAGTAGCAATCCCAGGCCCGGCTGACTCCCCAGGGCAGCAACAGCCCTTTTGATCCACCCTGTAAGGCAACGCCAGATGAAGTTAGATCCATCTGAAACAGCACAGATTGGGAAGAGTGATTGTGACAAAGTTTGTCATACTTTGAGTAACTTACTTCAAAAGAATAGCAATTCTGCTTCTTCCGTTTAGGCCAGGAAACCAAAAGGCATTATAGATCAAAATAAGTGGCATTTTATGAAAAACATGCAAAACACATTGGGCCCAAGCTCCAAACCCACGAGCTTGAAACACCCATGTGGAAGTCTGGAACTTACCTAAACAGGATAACTATGCCCAAATCAAATGTTAGTAAGACTATGATATTTAATTACTTAACCAAGTAGTATTTCCTTACCTGAAATAGAATGGATTTCTTATTTTCTTGAGAAGTCATGCTTACCACAATGCTTAGGACAATAATATGGGAGAGAGCAGAAAGAACACTAATTATAACAGCACCTCTCATCCCAAAGGGTAGCATGGTATAAACTGTGAAGATTATGAATAGAAAGAATGGCACCTTTGGAAAGAAAGAGAGAAAGAAAGAAAAAATTTAAATAAAATCACATATACACATTATCAAGTGTCTGCCAAAAAAATCACTACAGCACAAGGAGTAAAGTAGCAGGATTCTTGCTGATCTTCAAGCTGAACAATTACAATATTGACATTTCAAAAGTACAATTAAAACCACAATGACAGTGGTAGTCCTAAAAGCTCTGGTGGAACTAGCAGCTATAGGTTCATAGATAAGACAGTTTAACATAGCACATCACCTTTAAGTTTTCCAGTCGTCCTTGCCCTTCATCTTCAACTAATCCAGTACAGCTGAAGATGCACTTTGCACATCACATACCAGAAACAGCGTGTTGCAAGGATAGCAATATTGAATAGCATCTGATTTCTCACCTTCTCCAAGTTATTATTCTATTTATTCTAGCTCTGATCACATGTGTATGTTTACTTCATATTTGATAAAAAGCAAAAATCCAACCAGTACTTCCTGGTTCTGACACAAGCAATAATGAATTTTGACACTAATTACTTACTTAGCTGCACAGATTTTACAAAATGCACAGTGGTCCACTAAACTACTAGGGATCAGAAGAAGGTCTATAAAACTTAAATCCATATTTATAGATTTGTAATAGTGTTTAGTTCATACATATGGAAACTGAGAACCCGGATCAGAGGAAAATATTGCAGTGTTCCTGGCTCAGCTCCACCTCATCACTGCAACCCAACTTGTGTCATTCCAGACATGAGCTTCCTTCAAGGAAGTCTCCAGGCTCAGTCTGCACTTCAGTCTTTTGCCAGGATGGACAGCTTGGTTGGGAAAACAATAAACAAACAAGCAAGCAAATAAAAGATTTCATTCAACAAAAGTCATCTTTTCACATCCATCTTTACTATTCTAGCTGAACTCAAAAAAAATTTAAAAAAAAATAAAAATCCTTTCCTGCCATACAGCCAAACGCTATCACACAATGTTCTGAACACTGCGTAATAGGTTTTATAAGCATGGACAAGCAAAGGTCATACCTGCATTTAAATAGCAGTTTTGATTAGTGATAAATTCATAACTTGAGATAAAAGTCTGAAACGAACCTATTCACTTCCACTTTCTAATCTAGGCTCTCCTTGTATTTTAGGCTTTAAATCAGCATTAATAAATTGTTACCAGATGACAACAAAAGACGGTGGCTTGCAGCACTGAAAGCAGCAAAAGGAAATCTTGCTCTGTTCCATGTTTGCACTTATAGTTAAGATCGGTATATTCTGATTTTTTCCTAAGGTAATAACTTCTTCCGTAAGTTAAAAAATCCTGAATAGCAACTGTAAATACATGGTGCTGGATCCAGGCCATAATACAAATCAGATTTTGGTTGTTTAACTGATAATTTATATCTTTTTTTATTTGAAATAAAGAGGGGAAGGGGAAGAGTCAGTAAAACAAGATAAACCGTCATTTTTATTTAATTAAAAACTGTTACATTATGAGGGCTTAGGAGGAGTTTCCTACAAATTATGATATTTTTGGCATCATGAAATCGCCCGTCTTCTGATCAGAGATACTAAGCAATGAACTTTAGCCACACCCAGCTATGCCAGGATGTGTCATTAATTCTTATTGTTCACTTCACCTCTCCTACCGTTTTGAAAACATACTCCCTAGGGCACACCCAGCTCTAGAGTCCTTTAGACATTTCTTGAGCACCACTTTGACCCATATAAATTAACACAGCAAGTATTACTAATGAAAAATTCTCTCAAAGATGAATTCGTATTAATTAAGATTTAGTAAAAATCTTAAATAAAAAAGCAATTCAATTATAACTTAAAGATGCAATTCTTGCATAGATTTTTGCAGTTATCCAACTTTCTCAGCTGAACTGTATTTTCACTATAACGAAGAATAGAAACTAAAATTTACTATAGTAAACCAGTAAAACCAACTTAGGAAAGTGAAGCTAAATCTCAAGAAAAAAAAAAGCACATAACATTCAAAAAAATAAAGCACACAAACACATTCATATATACTATCACTTCTACATAAGACCTGAATGAACGAAATACACCTACCTGTTCCCAGAGTTGATATTCATTCTCTTTTCCAAAAAGAGGTACATATCCTACAATTAAGAAGCAAATCCAAATCACAACTCCGAATAACGTGAGCCATCGCCGAAACAGGGATTCAATGCATAAAAGTAAGTACATGACTGCAAATATGATGAGAGCAGCACATACTGCAATAATGAAGGCAAGATGATCATGGGTTTCCTGAAAAAGCAAAACAAAAAGTGTTATATTTACTCTAAATGTCGCCTTTACAAAACATGGAAAACGCATCTATACTGTCCTAAAAGTTAGCTAGCTTTGAAACATGCTAACCTGAGCTCCTAAGCAGTCTAGCTGTGGCAGCATGAACATGTTCTGATACTCACACAGAGAGAGATCATATAATCAGTACTGTTACAGACACCCAGACTACCCCAGTTCCACCATTATTTCCCAAATTAGTGGATTTGTTTTTGTCTTCTAAGCTAAGTTCTAACTATACTATATTGTGCAATGCAGAGGTACCCAAAGATATGCATTTCAGGAGTTCAAGTTTTGGTAAAAAGAGTGTAACAGATGGCTTGTAACATACAAATACTGTGGCTACTTCTAGCCTTCTTTTGCAAATAAAAGCTAAAAGGGATACAGGTGCAATGGCCAAGATTAGATGTGTCGCTAAAGAGAGCCTTAAAGACACTTTCTCTTGAAGCACAGTATTTGGAAAGTGGTGTTAGAAAGCAATGAAGGATTATAGTAGCAGCTTCCTTAGTACCTTTTTACAACATTACCTTCAAATCAACTCACCTTTTTACCAGCTGTCAACCGGGCTGGCTTGAAGAGCACCTGATTTCTTTACAAAAAATCATATTATGCTACACAAGGAAGAATTCTTTAGGCTGCATCTTTCCTACACCCCCATAGGATCCCTGTTCTTTGCTAACTAACTATTGATTCAATGGATCACCCATTGTACTGGGAGATTCCTGTTGTGCTTTGATTAAAGAATAAAAAAAAAAGAATAAGAGTTAATATCTACAGATCCTTAAAAATATCACTCCAGGAATTCATAACCAATGAATCATTGTATTATTTTACATTTCCTAGAAGAGTCTTGTAAGAAAACATGAGAAACGCCAGGACATTTTAACTTACGTTCCTATTTCTTTCTTGGCACTTTTATTACTTATTTACTGTTGTAGCTACCATTTAGCATCGATTATGATTTGTTCGTAACACATAGGAAGGAAAGAACAATCCTTATAGTAACTGTGCATGTGCCTGACAATACAGTCTCCTCTCTTTCCTGTCCCTCCAAAAACATACAGAGCATCACATACACAATTACTCGATTTCTTTCAACATTGCAACTTTGATTCCATGTGGCTCAAAAAAATTATGTAGCCAGTTTATTACGCTGT
>WEIS01039654.1:0-21544 GCA_013389965.1 Todus mexicanus
AGCTGGGGCCCCAGTGCTGTCTGTCCCTGCAGGAAGACCACTCTTTTCAGAGACGTCTGGTACACCATTTTCAGCCTGTCTACTTGGTTTTTTTCCAGTGTAAAATGCAGACACAACCATATTTAACTTCATAAATCTCATATGTTCTCAGTATAAAGCCAGTTTCAAAAGTTTCAATTTATTAATATTGCTAAAACTCCTAAAATCTTTAGGCATAAGTTATCCTCTTGGTGTTGTGAAGAGTTATTAGTTTTGATGCCTACAGATCTGCAAGGTATTTAATGCAAGCTTTAAAGAGTGGGAAAAGAAAGCAAAAGAATCTTTCACTGAAGACCCATGAGCCTGTTTGCCTATTTGTGACAGTCAGGTTAAAAATATCCTGCCTTTTTACGCAGTATGTACCCAGCGGAAAACCTTTTATTCAGTGTGCTTTCAGAGACAAGTCCTTGCCTTTAACCCTTTACTTCTATGAAGTTGTCCCTAGTCCCTTCATTTTCTCTGTCCAGACTTCCACAGTTTCCCCTTAAGCACGGCTCTACAGGAGATTTATTTTCCAGTCACTAGCTGCTGATATTCATACAGGGAAAATGAATTCATTAAGCACAAACAGCAGTACGCAGAAGTCATTCTTAGGGATAAATTGCAGCTTCTGGATGTGAGAGCCAAAACCAGAGCAAGAAGGTGACTTCAGGAACAGTGCCAAGAGAGATGTCCAAGCCACACAGGTGGCAAAGCATGGGTATATAAGAAACACCCAGACTTTGCAGATCACTGAAGGGGTATTTGAGGCCTTTGGAAAGTAGAGTTGGGCAAGACCAACAGCACTGCCAACAGGTGACCATGCAAGTAATGCCATTCAGGGCCACAATTACCAGGGTAAATGAGTTGAAAATACCAAGTTTGGATATCTGGATATCTGGAAAGGGAGCTACAAGCAGAAAAGGAGGGGCAAATAACCAGGAAGCGTCAGGTTGGATGAGGCTCTAAGCAACTCGAACTAGTAGAAGATGTCCCTGCTCAGTGCGGGGGCTGTTGGACTAGGTAACATTTAAAGGTGTCTTCCAACTCAAATGATTTTATGATTCTATGAAAGGGATAATGAGGTGTGCAAATCCCATGATGGGAACCATCTGAGGGGCGTGCTGGGAAGGCCCCTGTTCCCTGATAGGAGCTGAAACAGTACAGCCACCCAAAACTGCTGTCTTAACCATGTCATGAGAGTCAGGTTGTAGCTGGGGTGGGAGCAAGTATATGCTTTCCTTGGCTGGTGAGGAGACAGACAGACGCTGACAGAGGGAGAAGACATGGACAGACTGATAGACCATCCTGGTATCACTGTGTTGGTGCTTGTTTCAGGCCTCATGGCATTGGCAACTGTCTGCTATTTCATAACACCTTCCCTTCACAATTTCTCCTTACAGCGTGAAACTGTCTCTTATTTCATGGCCAAATGTATCTCACTTAAACTTCCTGGATGCTTTTTTACTTTTATCAAAAGGCAAAAATTCCTTCACCTTCTTCTTTGCCTCTCTTGCCTCGTAGCAGATGCTTTTGCATGTATAAGAACCTACCTGCAGGGATCAGGTTAGCTTTGTTTTTAATGGAATAAAGAGGCAAAGGTATAAACACAGCCCTGTCACTGCATTAAATACTGAAACAAAGTTTGAGGTTTGAGTACAGTAAGCTCAGTCCTCAAACACCACTGAAGTACTGTAAATCTTTTCTTACAGATACAGAAAATAATAAAAGAGATTAATTCCATTGATGCTTTATGTAGCTCTTTTATTCAGTGTTCCTTTTTTACCTTCAGCTCAAGGAAGATTTTGTAAGAAAAAAATGTCCTTATTTGACAGCCTTTTGACAGCACTAAGCCTAGAAATTACGAGACTTTTTGGAGAAAAGTCCAAAGGCTAACTGAAATGGACTGGTTTTGCTGTAATATCCTGCTTCGTTCAAGACAAAAGGAGGAAAACAGACAAAAGGGCAGAGAAGATAGTCATGACATAAGGCAGCTTTCTTCTATCATGCTGTTTCTTTGTAGTTTTGCCATTGGAGAAATACAGACTTTGCACCCTGTTTTACTTCTACCTCATGCTAATGTCAAGTGTTGAACTGCTTAACCACTGCTTTTAGCTTCCGCTCTGGGCCAAGGATTACAACAGTTTTGCAAAGGGTGCAGTATTGGCTGGGTGAGGGATATTTTTTCTTTTTTTTTTTTTTTTTTTTTTCACAAAAAGGCATTTTTTCCTAAACTCAAACCAAAGANCCCAACAAAAAAGCAGCTGGAGAGAGAAGGAGGCAGGAAGAAGAAATAAAATGAAGAGAAAAAAGGATCACAGATCACAGCAATATACAGATAGAAGAGACTATAGATGATCAACTAGTCCATCCAACTGTCCTAAGGTCACTCAAATACTCTTAAGCCACCTCTTATTTTTTATTAGATACTGAGTGCTCAGTATCTGCTATGCTTTTATTTTGTTCAGATTTGCTGTGTTTAGCTTGTACTTTTCTAGACTAAATCTCACCTTAATTCCTATTTGTATTCCTAACCTCCTGAAATCCTGCTAGAATACTTATTACATTCCTCATATATATTTATAATTATGGCTGCTATTAATCTCCCAGTTCAGACTCCTTTGCAGATGTGATTAAGGTGTTTCCAACATACACTGCCAGGTAGTCAGAGATGTTAAATTACACTAAAAAGAACATCCACTGTTGGAACACTCTGGGCTCCTGGGCTAGATCCCTTACGGTTTACTGTTGTGTTATGTTTTGGTCTTTTTGTTCATTTTCCCTTACTGTGACAAACAGAAACCTCCTCCTCAGTGTCCAGACATGAGCAATCCAAGCTCAAGCAATCCAGGCTGGAGCTTGTAAGTACCATCCTAGATGCAGAAAGGTGGTTGCTTTAACCTGGTACATCATTGACATCCATTCTGAAGTGTAGGTTCTCTGTCCTCCCATTTCAGTTCTCACATTTGGTATGCGCATCTCCCAGCACAAAGTGTACCCTAGGTCAGGCTTCTGTTAAAAGAATAGTAAACAGTTGGCGAGTGTCCTTTTGGGAGTCAGTAAGAAGTGGAGTAACTAAGGGACTATTACCAAAGTCCATATTGTTCAATACCTTCATCAGAGATCTGGATGATAACATTATCTAACAATATAAGCTGCACAACGGAAAAAATTGAATCCTGTAAAGCTAGACTGTGATATTCAGATCCTTATTGCTGTGTTACAGATAAGTGAGATCAATCTATCACCACCCTGAGAAGCATTGCCCTAGCTAAATACACTCTTCATGTATTTTTTACTGTGTGTTTCAGAGGCTGTGGGGATTTTTTTTATTTTGCACTCTTACATTCAATAACTAGAGTACACAATCGTGACTGGTATCTACTTGAAACAAAAATGACTTGAAGGAATTTGCATCAACTCTAATAACAGTTATTCAAACCTTCACTTTTTATACACGGGAAAATGAAATTTTATTTAATTGCTTTGATAATATTATATGGTGTACAAATGTCTCTATTTTTATGTTTATAGACACATTTTTCCTCCTTGTACGACTGTTAGTTTTCTTTTTTGTGCTCTGGAAGTGGTACTCCATTTAAACTAAATCACTATCAGAATGTTCTGCTTCCACATGAAGAAAACAGAACCTTTCAGACTATTTAAGAGGCAAGATGCAGAGGGGGCAGGGGGCGGGGGGAAGAAAGGAAGGAACCTCCGACTCCTTCCATTTGAAATGTAGTCCTGCCATGTGATGCCCCAGAAATGATGATCCATAACCACCCCGATAATCTATTACAGAGTGATAGGATAGAAGCGGAAAGTACCTCTACCTCTTGAGCATTTGAATTATTTTCAATTTTCTTAATTATATTTCTTAATTATATAATTCAGATATCCCAGATCCAGCCCTAAAATGTTTATTGACGTAAAGAACAGTTCTGTCTTTTGTAGTATTTGTAATATTTCTATAGAAAAGGATTGTATAGACAAGCAATGTACCTTTTTTATGCCGAGATCCCTGAAGCCACATGGGAGTACTAGTTCTCATTTTCACTTTTTTTTTTTCATTTAATAAAACTTTTCAAAGGACATAAGCAGTTGAGTTATCACTGTCTAAACTTCACCTTGACACAACCCTGACGCAGGTCTAACACAGAGCAAAACCCAAGTAAATCAACCAGGTTAACTGTCTCAATGCAAAATTTGCCCTGCGAGTACTTTTTCCCGGTGCAAACAGGTTTGTATAAAGCCCATAGTGTTACTGCTGAGCAGAGATCTGCTCCAGTTCTGCAGACGCAGAGGCAGACTGGGTGGCTGGTAAAAGGCAATGCATTTCTCTGCTGGTCTTTGATGAGGGTAGAATCTATGTCTGTGAAACAAAGATTACTCACTCACAAGATTCCCTTCACATGGAATGACTGGAAATGAAATTGTTTGAGCACTCATCAGCATTCTTCTTGTCTTCACTTGTGGCAAACACTGTCAGTTGCATTTAAACATATTTACTTGTGCATTTAGGAGTCCTCAAGCAGTAGAATAGGGTAAATAACTTTTTTCTCTGCCATTTAAGGTACTCCTCTAATTTTGCCTAAGTGATTTAATTGAAGTTATTACCATAAAACGATTATCAAAGTATTTTGGAGAGCAAAAGGAGAACACAATAGGATTATCTAGAGAAGTGTATGTCAAGGTCCTGGGTGCTCTAGTAGGTCTTAGTGGCTCTGATCCTCTCCTTGGGGCTCCCTCCATCCAGTCTGGGCCCCAGAACCCCACGTCACCTCCTTGGGGTCATCCATCCCTGCCATAGTGATGCTGCAGCAGGACTGGCCTCCAGCTCCTGCAGTCCTGCCCTTCCTGGCCATGGGCTCCATTGAGTCTTGCCCATCCACATGTCCATATCCTGGTGTGGCCTTGGCTAATCCCTGTCCTCAGGGTGATCCCAGGATCTGATCGTGACCTGCAGATTGACTTCCTGGCTTGATTTTGGTCCTTCCTCATCATCACAAACTGGTAACCTGGTTTAGAGTAGGTTTTGGATTTAGAGTCAGTGTTAAATAGTGAGCAGGACACTCCTAGATTACGGTGTTTGCTCTGATATCAATGACAATACAATACCTGTCTCACAAATGACAGGCACAAAACTTTTAAGCCTAAATATCCTTGTATGGTCTGTAAAGAAGGTGCAAGTATAACTAAAATAGATGACATCTTGTGTGCAGTTTGGAAGCGAGAAAATTGTGGGGTTTCAGTGAGAGGAGAAGACTGGGTGCCAGAGCAGCAGATGTACAGCTGAGGAGAGTGACCAGTTTACGTGCTCTCATCTGTTTTCAGACCTCAGAGAGCATCTGGAAGTTGATGCCAAGGGAAAATGCTGGAGAAATCACTAAGCCTGTAAAATCTAAAGAGGAAGGAACCTTTTAAATATTTGGGGAAACGCAACAATAATAATTACAATATCTTCTGACTGAACATTGGGGCATTAAAATCTGGGTCTCTTTCGCATCTGTCTAATGCTTCCAATTTTCAAAGAGATGCACACATATTAATCAGTGCACACGTTTGTACCAGAGAAAAGACAGGCTGGTATCATCTACTGGTACCATCTAGAGAATTCATTATCTTGAAACTAAGGCTAACACACTCAAAGAAAAAAACACCAGCAACATTGCAAATAGCAGCTCAAACTGGAAGCCTGACACTTGTGCAAAGCTGCTGGCCAGTGATGTCACAGTAAAACCGTCCTAGAGAGCTAGCATCTTCTGTGTCTAGAGTGTCTCTACTGGCAGTAGTCTTTGAGTCCAGCCCATAGTTCACATGTGATGTCTCCTTTAGATGGAAGAGGTAGAATATACTATTCTGGAAGCTGGCATACTTAATCTAGACTCTGGCTCACCCAATTATTTTGCTCATGTTGACACCTTGTCTGGTTTGTTTTCTTACATTTTAGAGTAAGCAAATTTTCTTATTTTCTGTAATTATGCCTAAAGCCTAGGCATTTTTGGATTATTTGGATCATGTATATGTGTGGAATAATTTGCATTGTTATTTTCAATATATATGTGTCTATATGTATATAAATATCTGTATGAGTGTGTATATATGTGTGCATATATATCTATCCAGGACAAGAAAGTGACTGGAGGTAGTCAGAATGGATTTGCAAAGGGCAAATCAGGCTTAACCAGCCTGATAGACTTTTACAAGGTCATGACTCGCTTGGTGGAGAAGGAGAGAGCAGTGGATGTTGTTTGTTTTCACTTTAGCAAGACTTTTGACACTCTCTCCCATAACATCTTCATTGACAAACTGATGAACCATGGGATAGATAAATGAACAGTGAAGGGCACTGAAAACTGGCTGAACTCCTGGGCTCAGAAAGTTGCAATCAACAGCATGAAGTCCAGCTGGAAGCCAGTAACTAGCTCTGTACCCCAGGAATAGATACCGGGGCCAATATTGTTTAACATCTTCATTAGTGACCTGTACAATGGGACAGAGCACAACCTTGGCAAATTTGCAGACGACACAAAACTGGGAGGACTGATTGATAGACCAGGTGGTTGGACTGCACCAGGAAGAGCATCTCAAAACTTGAATGGATAATCTCCTGAGCAACCTACTCTAGGTGACCGTCCTGAGAGCAGAGTTTTGGACTAGACAAACTGCAAAAGGCTCTTCCAGCCTCAACGATTCTGTGGCTTTGTGTAAGTGTCCATGTATGTATGTGTATGTATGTGTGTCTATGTACATACAGCATTTTATTGCACCCATTTTCTTTTACAGCGATTCAAATTATTCCTTTCAATGGACATTACTGCACTTGTTCTGCCGCCATTTGTTTCCTCTGTTTCTACCCAGTTCTAGGCACACCCTGGTGGGGAAGAGTCTCCTGGAGGAAAAAAAAGTGTTCCTTATAAAAGATTGTAGAAATACCTGTGCAATTCTTGTGAAGATTATCGCAAACATCTGCCATTGAGGCTTGTGGGAATAGTAGCTCCTTTACACTGGCCTAGTGTAATACAGTACAGAGAAGGGGAATGCTGGTCAGAACTCAATTTACATCTGCTGACCTTCAGACAGACCAGTGGCTGATAGGCTCAAAACTTTCTTGTAAAGTAACATTCCCAGCATGTTGAGTTATAACATCACACTAAGATTGATAAGGAGTGAATTAATTGCAAGATTTGACGATAGAGCAGTCATGAAACATGGTGGACAGCTTTAGAATGGCCATGGTGCTCCTATCAGCATGTCCTGGCACAATTGCTTCTCCAAGAGGTGAAAAAGGCCTCCCTCTTTCTCAGGTCTTAAGCAGCTACATCTGGATATGGAGACAAGTTATATAGTGAAAGAAGGGTGCTTCCAGGTCTTTCTATTCTTACATTGGATTATTTTGGAAAGAGGACTCTGCTGACTAAGCCCTGAGGGATCACTAATTCTCACAGTCCCGAAGACTCTGCCCCTGTTGCACATGCACTTGTGCCAGACAGGAGCTAGCATGAACAGCAGTGCAGACTGTGGGTTCCCCAGTGTTGCACATCCTCAGAAGGAATATTATGAAAGTATGAAAAAAGCAGGCAGCTACAAACCATGGAAATTCCAAAATTTAAAACGTGCAGCTTTATTTCGCTCCTATTCTGTACAGGCAATGTGATACTTTGTCTGATCACATACTTTTTTTTTTCTTCAGGGACCTGGCCTCATTAAGTGGATACAAATTATATATGTTATTTATTATATTGTATTTCCTGAAGCTCCTTGAAAATTAAAATTACATTGTGCCACACTGTTTTGATCTCAATAGATAGCTTCATCTTTATAGCTCCAAAAAGTCTAGTGGGACCAAATACACTCAAATTTTTCAAAGGTTTGAAACTCTACCCAATCTGCATCTGTTTTTATGGGGTTGGCAGAATATGCAATTCTGGAAGTGTCTCAGGTGGCATCCCAGCCTTTATGGCTTGGAAGTGAAGCTCTAATCTTATCTCAGCCATACGTTGGAGAGCCAGGTATGCTTCTTCACTGAAGCATACAGCTAAATCTGGTGGAACCACACATGGCCAATCACTGTGACACTTACCAGCTGTTCAATGTAACCATCCTTCTCCTCCTCTTCAAGTCCTTCCTTGGCTTGTGTTGTGACCCATCCCACAAAGCATTAAAATTCGCTCACTTGGCACTGACTGCCAAACCATGTCCATACACTATAAACTGGGCCAGGCTGCTTTCCACTGCAGTGTCACTGAAGTTTACAGTGCTAGTAGGGAATCTGACATTCTGTGTTAAATAATAGAGCTTTCGAAACAGAGAAGAAAGAGAGAGAAGACAAGGGGTAATGGCTTGAATGTGAAGAAAACTTTGGTTGAGGATGCTTGAAAATTACTCCATTAGAAGATCCCATTGTCCTCCTTATGTCAGGATGTAAATTGTTATTTGCTAAAACAAGTATTAAGTATTGCTCTTTCACATGGAAAATCCAGACTTTGACTCAGCCACACACTACTGTGTTCATTTCTTCATATTTGGGTCTATTGCTGTGAGCAGAGTTTTCAAAATTGGGGATATAAACCTCTGTCTGCAGTTCTGGCTGTGACCTCCTTACCCCACCCCAGGGCCAACCACCTGTGCCCGAGGCCCCAGAGCCCAGCTCTGATACAGCCTTCATGGCTGCATATCTACAGCTCAGGCTACCTCAGGTGTTGCACAGTCATCAGAAGGAGTCATGAAGCATTTGCAGAGCAGAGCCAGGAAAGGACACAAAGGTGACACCATGGGCAGAATTAGGGTGCTTGAGATGACATCACTACCAGCTCATGGGTTTGTGAGAATAATCCCGTTGTGGGAAGGCATTAAACCCTCAGGATTATTTTTTTTTAAAAAAAAAACCCCAAAAAACGGTAAAATAGGGAGAATCAGCACCATCAGTGATGTGACTTGGGGCTGCAGAGACCAATACTTCTCCCTCTGAGGTGGTACCTACACAGCCAGCAGAGGTGCTGGGGTACCACGTAGGGATGGTCAGGTCCTTGTGCTCAGCCGGGTAGCTTGTTAAGTCCCAGCTACCCTGTGTGTACTTTGATCTTTTAGCTGTTTATATCATCCTTGCAGAATCTCTTTCACACAGCTAAAGATGCCCAACAGAGAGGGATGGAAAGAGGAAGGCGTGTGTTTTTGCTGCTATCTGTCCTTTTTTCTTTCAAATCAAGGTACTTACAAAGTTTTTTAAAAATCAGGAGGCTGATTTATCCTAATGCCTGATCTCCTGTGAGCAGGATCATATGTTTAACACAACGTCAACTCAACTGACAGAAATGGATTACAGTGCACACACATTCCTATCTTTCTGTCCAAGAGAAGCACAGCAAAGCCCAGGTTGTCACTCAGTTAATGTGCTGATGTGCTCTCATTGATGTGAATGCCTTGCCATGAGGTCAGTCATTCTGGAGAGAGTAATTCCAAGGGGAGGTGACAGGACTGTGGCAGGGACATTGCTAGCAGTAGCTCTGTCTCCTGGGTGAAGAACTCAAGCATAGAGGAGAGAAGAATATGTCTGGCCAGTTTTCAGTATTTCATGTTTGGCTTGATGCCTTGGAGTGGACAGGAAAAAAAGAACTCAGAACATTTCAATTTATTGGCCAAACAAAAGGTTCCTTTAATTAAAATTTAGGACCCAATTTCAACAAGCGGTGTTTGGAAGGCAGCCCAGAAGAAAGAAGACATTATGCTATGAGAAAATAAACTTCAGAAAGTCAAAATCCATTGGTAAAATCCATTTAAAATAAAGTGAGGACCAAACCAGGGTGCAGTAGAGCTCAGCTGAATGCAAAAGACTTAATCCCAAGAGAAATGTATGAAATTGCACAAAGTTAGAGCAACAAGTCATATCTTCAGCTGCTCTGGGCCAGCTTTGAGAGACAGAGGCAAGCTCTGTCTTTGGAGACTCTCTCATCCATAGCAAAGGATTAGACCAGCCCTTAACACGTTTTTGCTCACAAATACACTGTTTGCTATGATTCACCTCTCTAGGAAGGAATGAATAGTTCACAGCAGAAAAAGAACCCAGACCAAGGGTTTTACAGGCAGATTTCCTCCCTCCTGTAAAACATAAGATGTAAGGGTTCAGGCTGTGCCTGTGCTGCAGGGCTGCTCAAGATATTTTTGTGGGGGCTGTTTTGTGCTCTCAGCATAACTATAAATAGAAGAAACAGAAGTGCCAGGATTTAGGAACAGATCAATGGAAAATAATCAATGTTTGGATGTAGCAACATTTTGTTCATTGTGTGAAGATTTCTGGGTAAGTGAAGCTACTTTTGGCAATTTCCATCTTTTTTCCTCCACCACTGTCCTTCATTTTTCTGTGCTCTGCAAAAAACTGTTTTGCCCTGATGGCATCCAGACACCATGGAATTAAAAGAGATAATTTTACTATCATTGACTATGGCATTCTCTTTTATAAATCCTTGACAGACTCCTTTCCAGTATTACAGCAACTCAGCCTGCTTACCTTTTCTGACTTCTTTAATGAACTGTTTTCTCCATTATATTGAAAGATCAGTTCTGTGTCCCATCTCGGTTACCACCAGACCTTCCCCTGCTGCAAGCATCCTTTACTCATCTAGATACCTTTCGAGTATATGTTTTCATACATTTATCCCCGTTGTTCTTTGCATTTGGGGACAGTTGTGGAGTAGTAAAGTAGTATGCCTCCAGCATCCCTTTCTTGTGCTTTTATAATCTCTTTCCCATCACGTCCACAATAGCTGGTATCTTGAGAATAAGTCTTATAAGGAGTGGCTGAGGGAACTTGGGCTGTTTAGCCTCAAGAAGAGGAGACTGAGGGGACACCTTATCACTCTCTACAACTACCTGAGAGGAGGTTGTAGAGAGGTGGGTGTTGGTCTCTTCTCACAAGTCACAACTGATAGGACAAGAGGAAATGTCCTAAAGTTATGCCAGGGGTGTTTTAGGTTAGGCATTACAAAAAACTCTTTTACCAATAAGGTTATCAAAGGCTGGAACAGGCTGCCCAGAGAAGTGGTGGAATCACCATCCCTGGATGTATTTAAAAGCCTCCTAGTGACTATAAGGTGCTCAAGGATACAATATAGTAGTGGCCATGGTAGAGTTAGATAACGGTTGAACTTGATGATCTTAAAGGTCTTTTCCAACCATAGCAATTCTGTGATTCTGTGAGCTTTGCACTGGCTACTGATGTGCTTCAACCATTTGGCCACAGCCATGATCAGTTCTTCCTCCTATTTACCAATACTTTTTTTCATCCTTCATTGACTCTTATTGCCAGTTCTAAGTGTCTTGGAGATATCTTTTTGCCCTGTGTTTGTACAGCACCTGGCACTGTGAGCTCCTGATTCATTGCTAGACTCTTAGGGACTTAACTGGAATAATCTACAAGGAGGAGGAATAGGTTATGTGGAAACCAGTTTGGTGTACTGGTGTCATTTGACAGACTGACTCCTAGAATCAGAATGCATTTTTTCCACCAGTAATAACTTTCTCAGGAAAGATGAAACTTGAATACTTGGGGAAAGGTATGAACAGCTTCTCAGTGAAGGAGTTTTCTTTCAGCTGAGGTTGATATGTGAGCTGATGTGAGGTGACATTTCCCTCAGTAAATTGTTGCCTCTGGGCAGATGGTATTTGATTTCAGTGCTCCCAGTTTCTCATCTGCAATGGAACAGAAACTAAGAAAGAGGGAAATAGTTTTTGCATCTTCTGTGGTATCTTTACTAACAGATCTGGGCCAAAAAAATCCAAAAACCAAAACCCCACAAAAAACCAACCCCATACCATTTCTGTTCTAGAGGAAAGCAGGCAACTCATGGCTTTTCTGCTGGTTTAATCAAGACACAGTGTCTTGCCCCACCCAAATCTTTTTGTATTGTAGTATGATAAATTTTGCTATAACTTTGATGCATGGCTTACACAGAGCTGAAGGTCAGAGAGTAGCTTCTGCTCACAGCCATCTGTATATTTTAACCTGATTCTTACCCATGAGCTGCTCATAGATTTCAGAAACTGTTATAGGCAGATGGAGCTATTATGATTATCGAGTCTGACCTGCTTCGTGACACACTGAATGCCACCTAATAATTCCTGCATCAAGTCCTTCATGTCGTGTTGAGTTAGGCACATTTCTAAGAAAAAAGATCACTTCAGACTGTACATAAAGGGATCAGAAACAAGGTGGGATCACTGCATGTCTTAGGAAGCTGTTCAAATAGTTAACGACATCTCCGCTAAACACGGATACTGATCCTAACTGGGATGGCAGCTGCTTCCTCCTGTGCTTACTCAGAGGTGGTCAGCCACTTCCAACAGTTTGGCCCTTTCTTATTGACTATTAAATATTGTTCTTGGTTTTAGTGCATCCTGGTAAGAATTATGTGTGCACAAAGGCAACGTGAAGCCAGAGGAGATAGCGTGGATAAATGAAGCCTAAGCAGTAGATGATGTCCTCCTTCTGTGACAGCATTTAAACTTAATATCTCAAAAGATCAAGCGAAACTTAAATGATCAGTCCCACAGATTAGTTATCATCCTGTGCAGCATGTAGTTCATTTCACCCTAGACATCGGAGTGTGGGATTCATTTACTTAAACAGTAGTGACTAGTGTTACTTGTGATGCTCTAGGGTGTCCAAGATATCTGCACAGGACCGGTAGATAAGACATAGGACATCAAGGAGGCTTTGCTTTCAGGAGTGGCAACTGGGGATCAGAGGGTACTCTCCAATGCTTAAGAAGATATACCTTTTCTTTCTAAGGGATGACTGAATCACCCTCTAGGCTTTGCTAGATGAATTCAGTCTAGGATTAGGAGTACTCAATGTCTAGCACTAACAGAACTGAGAATTTCTGGGTATGTCAGTTGAAGACTTCCAGGGGTTTAGAGAAATTAAATCATAATTAAAAAAGCACTTGCAGATCTTACAGGAAGGATCTACCTCATCAGACTTCAGGTGTTTCCATCTGAACTAGCTACCTGATATCCACTTTATAGTCAGTGGAGACTATCTAGATTAACTCACACTTAGATTTCTCCATGAAGAATTGCTTCTTCAAAGACCACAGAAAGAGCTTGGTGTGATTACTTGAGGTGGAGATTTCTACACTACCGCTATCTTTGTATGACCAGAGTAATTCCATCCTTTGTGCCCCAGAATGACACACCAACTAAGTGGACTTCCAATTTTATTTTTTTTAATTACTAACATTTTACATTGAGAAATGTAGTTAGACTTTCACTAAGTGTTCATATTCTCCTACAGACTTAGATCTGTGTTGCTTACTTTTGTTTAGTGTAGCTTAAAACACCCAAAAAATCACCTCATTTTCAGAAACTCACAAGCATTCACTAAAAGGTCTCCTCCATTCTCCTTAGAAGCATTCAAAAAAATCTCAGTTTTAGTTTTAGATCAGAGCTGCAACCATTTGGCTTAAGATCTTAACACTTGGTTCTGAATCCCTTCTGAAATTTGGAGAGATCATCTTACAGAATCATAGAATCATAGAACTGTCAGGGTTGGAAGTGACCTCAAAGATCGTCTAGTTCCAATCCCCCTGCCATGGGCAGGGACACCTCCCACTAGAGCAGGTTGCTCAGAGCCCCATCCAGCCTGGCCTTAAAGGTTTCCAGGGACGGGGCTTCAACCACCTCCCTGGGCAACCTGTGCCAGTGTCTCACCACCCTCATGGGGAAGAACTTCTTCCTAACATCCAATCTGAATCTACCCAGCTCTAGTTTTGCTCCATTCCCATAGTCCATCCTAAAAAGTTCCTCCCCAGCTTTCTTGTCGGCCCCCTTCAGATACTGGAAGGCCACAATAAGGTCTCCTTGGAGCTTTCTCTTCTCCAGACTAAATAACCCCAACTCTCTCAGTCTGTCTTCATAGGAGAGGTGCTCCAGCCCTCGGATCATGTTCGTGGCCCTTCTTTGGTCATGCTACAGCGTGTCCATATCTTTCTTGTAATAGGGGCTCTAGAACGGGGCACAATACTCCAGGTGGGGTCTCACTAGAGTGGAGTAGAGGGGGAGAATCACCTCCCTCAACCTGCTGGCTGCACTTCTCTTGATGCAGCCCAGGATACGATTTGCTTTCTGGGCTGCAAGTGCACACTGGCAACTCATGTTGAGCTTCTCGTCCACCAGTACCCTTAAGTCATTTTCTTCACGGCTGCTCTCAAGCCAGTCACTACCCAGCCTATATCGGTGCTTGGGATTGCACCGACCCAGATGCAGGGCCTTGCCTTTGGTCTTGTTGAACTTCATGAGGTTGGCATGGGCCCACCTCTCCAGCCTGTCAGGGTCCCTCTGGATGGCATCCCTTCCCTCCAATGTGTCAGCCACACCACACAGCTTGGTGTCGTCGGCAAACTTGCAGAGAGTGCACTCAATGCCACTGTCCATGTCACCCATGAAGATGTTAAACAAGACTGGTCCCAGTACTGATCCTTGAGGGACTCCGCTTGTCACTGGCCTCCCCTTGGACATGGATCCATTGACAGTCGTTCTTTGGGTGTGATCATCAAGCCAGTGAGTTGTCCATCCATCAAACCCATATTTTACCAGCTTGGAGACCAGGATGTCATACAGGAGAGTGTCAAAGGCTTTGCTCAGGTCCAGGTAAATGATGTCAGTTGCTTGTCCCTCATCTGTTGATGTTGTGACCTTTTCATAGAAGGCCACTCAGTTTGTCAGGCATGGTTTGCCCTTGGTGAAGCCATGTTGGTTATACCAAATCACCTCTTTGTTGTTCTTCTGTCTCAGCAGTGCCTCTAGGAGGATCTGTTCCACGATCTTATCAGGCACAGAGGTGCGACTGACTGGCCTATAGTTCCCTGTTCTTCCTTCTTTCCCTTTTTGAAAATGGGGGTTATGTTTCCCCTTTCCCAGTCAGTGGGGACTTCACTGGAGTGCCATGACTTTTGGAATTTAATAGAGAGTGGTTTAGCAATCTCATCTGCCAGTTCCCTCAGTACCTGTGGGTGTATCCTGTTGGCTTCCGTGGACTTGAACACTTTCAGGTTCATCAGATGGTCATGAACCCGATTTTCACTTACAACGCTTCACTAACCAACACTTAAATCTTGATGAGCTAGGGTAAACAAAGCTACTGGGTTGTGGTACTGCTTATCAGAAAGGATATTGTTCACATTTCACAGAATCACCACATTATTGAGGCTGGAAAAGCCCTCTGAGATCATCAAGTCCAACCTATGACCTAACACCATGACATCAGCTAAACCATGCCACTAAGTGCAGCATCCAATCTTTCCTTAAACATCTCCAGAGATGATGACTCCACCACCTCCCTGGGCAGTCCATTCCAGTGTCTAATCACTCTTTCTGTGAGGAAGTACTTCCTAACATCCAACCTAAACCTCCCCTGGTGCAGCTTCAGGCCATGCCCTCCTGTCCTGTCACTAAGTGCCTGGGAGAAGAGCCCGGCCCCCACCTGACGACAACTTCCCTTCAGGTAGTTGTAGAGAGTGATAAGGTCCCCCCCGAGTCTCCTCTTCTCCAGGCTAAACAACCCCAGTTCCCTCAGCCTCTCCTCATTGGAGTTGTTCCTCTGGTTCATTCAGAGTACCTGCCATTTCTTCAGTTTTGGTCTTCCCTGTAAGTATCTGTAGTTTAGGAGTACAAATTCAGGAGATGTCCTTGATACAGGGCAGATATGTTCATTGTAGGTATAATTGCTTTATGGATTAATTCATGTTGTGTATTAATATCTGCCTTGTGGAAGATAAAATTCAAAAACTATCTAGTCAGTATGGTTCTGGAGCTGGGAAAATCCAAAAGCAAAACTCAAATATTTTCACCAAGGGCAAATTGTGCTTAACAGATCTGATCACCTTGTATGACAAAGTAACCTGGTCCAGAAATGTGAGGTGAGTGGTGGAGTAGTGATTTCTCCAAGGCTTTCGATATGTTGACTGCAGCCTTCTCCTGGAGAAACTGATGTGTTATGGCCTATACAAGTGGTCTCTGTGGTGTGTGGGAAACTGGCTGACGGGCCACACTCAGAGGTTGAAGGTGAATAGCTCTTTTTCAAACTGGCAACCAGTCACAAATGGGGTCCCCAGGTGATCGATATTGAGCCCGTTGCTGTTTAACATCTTCAGAAATGATCTGGATGACTGGATCAAGCATATCCTGATAAAGTTTGATAATGATACCAAACTGAGTGGCAAGTGGACACTTCGGTAGGGAGAGCCACCTTGCAGGAATATCTGGATAGGCTGGAAGAGTGGGTTAACAAGAACCTGGTGAAGTTCAGCAAGGGCAAGTGTAAGGTCTTGCACCTGGGGAAACATAATGCAGGAGTGCAGCACAGTCTGGGATCTAACCGACTGGGGAGCAGCTCTATGGAAAGAGACATGGGGGTCTTGGTGAACAACAACCTCAGTGTGAGTGAATACTGTGCTGCAGGGGCAAAGAAAGCCAACAGGATGCTGGGCTGCATCAACAAGGGCTTCACCAGCAGAGATAAAGAAGCCATTATACCACCCAATGCTTGCCGGGCCGCACCTGAAATACTGTATTAAGTTTTGATCCCTGCTATACAATAAATATGTGGATAGGCTAGAGAAGGTCCAGAAAAGGGCCATAAAGATGATCAAAGGACTAGGAAGCTGCCATATGGGGAAAGGCTGAGAGGATTGGGTTTGTTCAGCTTTGAGAAAAGGTCTAGGGAAGACCTTATCACCATGTTCTGGTACTTACAGAGTGGCTATGAAGCAAATAGAGACTCCCACTTTCACAAGGAGTCACATGGAAAAGATGAGGGGTAATGGGTACAAGTTATTCTTGGGGAGATTCTGCATGAACACAAGAAATTTTTTCACGAGAACAATCAGCCATTGGAATAATCTCTCCAGGCAAGTGCTGGAGTCCCCAACATTGGACACTTTTAAGACTCAGCTGGACAGGGTGATGGTCCACCTTGTATAAACCATGTTTTTGCCAAGAAAGGTTGGACTAGGTGATTCTTGAGGTCCTTTGCAACCTAATGTTCTATGATTCTATCACTACTGACCCCCATGCTGTTCATATGTACCACAGGATACCACAGAACGTTGCAGTAAGCATTTTTCAACCATAGTACCACAACCAGAGCTCTATGAAATGTAACTTTTCATCATTTCATTTGATTCTGTGCAAAATTTTATGTATTAATCATCCAGGAGTCCAAAAATTAATGACATTTTCTCATTTCTTGTAATTCATAAAGCCTCTGATAGATTTCTCCCTTGCGTGATGGCAAACAGTAAAACTTCATACCTGTCATACTTAATCAAGGAGAAATATTAGAGCTAATTTGTGCTAAAGAAGAACTGCTTGTGTAGATTTTACTCGGCTTTACTGATATATAGTACTAAATGACTGCTGAAATAAATCCCTAGGAATAAAACCTAAAATAGTATAAAAAAATCAATATGAATCCTCAGTCCCAGAACTTTCATGAATTTAGGAGATATGAGGTGGTCATTGCATACAAATTGATTTTTCTGGCTGCCAGGCTGCTAAATATAAGTATCTAGCTCGTGGAGGTACATGCTCATCCATTCTCTCACATACACACACTTGCGCATGATGTTTTATGGAAGCAAAGATATAATTGCCTTATGGATTAATTCATGCTATATATTAGTATCTGCCTCAGGAAGATAAAATTCGCAAGCTCACTAGTCATTATGTATTTGGAACCGAGAAAATCCAAAAGCAAAAGTCAGAACTGGTATACATGGACAGAACTTTGCCGATTTTCATTTTGGCTGTGTGACTTGACTCAGTTTACAGCAGGGATGAGTTGTACATTTGGTATCCAAAGCATTTCACAATTAGATGGCACGAGCTTCTGGATGTATTGATGTCAATTAATACTGCTCGTTCAACCTGTCAGTGATTCCAGTGGAGCCAGGATTTATACCTGTGTTGCTCCCTCACTGCATGATGAGAGTGAGCCATTAACCCTGGTTCTGCAGGACTGTGTTGGGATTGGGAAGCAGCACAGCTAGAGATTGTGGCCTTCTCCAGAGAACAGATCTCTGGTCTCATCAGGGCTAGTTTGCTCCAACACCAGGGAAGCATCTGCTTCTGGTACCATATCTAAAATCTGCACCTAGTATTTCTCGTGACATGTATACCTGGATATTTACCCAGATACTAGGCTGGGAGTCCTATCTCTTAGAAGGTGTTTTCCCATTCATACAGGGATCTCTGTCTCATTCATGCTACTGTGCTGTTCTACACAGCAACAAAGCAAAATTGGGAAATATTTCTAATAATGAAGTTGCATGGCTCTGCTTTTCTGCGTAAACTGAAATGGCAGATGGCATAGCAGTCTTGAACATGGTAAACAGCGCTTTTCCTTGTAAACATGATATTCTAAAATTGTAGTTCTGTTGATCACAATTCAGCACATTAGACAGGGACTTTGGATGACAAATTAACTGCTCTGAGACTCAGTACATCTTTTTATCAGAGGGACAGAAGAGCAGAGTTGGAAAGATTTACTCCACTCTCCTTATTTTAGTTTAAAGAAGCTGCAAATGGCCTTTTGGCAACTTGTTTCTATTTCCATTTGTAGTTGGAGTCTCAAGATATTTGAGTTATGAAATCATCACTCAAACTATGTCATTCAGTGGTGGTTTGTGCACTGTATTCAAGAATGCTTATTTTTTGCCACCCTGTGAGACATTGTAATCTTTCATATGTCCACCAAGTATATAACTCTAAATATTTGCTGTAAATAGTATATATTTACTGTATAGTATATATTCACTGTAAGGTATGACAGTAAATATCCACTCATGTTACCCAAAAAGTGTGGCTCAAGTAAGGGTATGGGGACTGGTGGGAGTTGCAGGAGGCAAGGCTACTTACCTTTGCTCCAGTATGTGACTGCCAAACTGCTGCACAAAGCAGAATTCACTATAACGGGGCTATAGACCCCAGAGATTCACAATGAATCAGCTTCTGAGCATCCTATTTGTGTAGTTCAAGTGAATTAGTAAAATTGTGGAAAATAGACTCAAGGAGAAGAACTGTACAACAGTGCTATTAGCTTTTGTGCTCTCATGCAATTTCACTCCACCCACTGTTCTCTACCCAGCCTTTGCTATTGGGCTTGTTTTAGCTTGATCCTTCTCTTTCACAATGACAAGTTATTTTCAGATATAAGCAGAAAGCTCCTGAGCGCTTGTACTTTGAAAATTACTGTGACCTCAGAGATGGAATAACTTGAAATGATGAGCACTAAAGCTATCCTCATGAGTAGAAATGAAATATTTAGGATCTGAGGAACTTGCATTTTAGCTGTTCGTCTTCGTTCCAGCGTGACATTTCTGTCCAGCTTCCATACACATACCTCATTTCAATTACTGACTTAAAAGAAGGCGGATTTTGCATAACTACTCATAATAGTGAAGAGAAAGGTTTCAGAGTTTTATATTAATCTAAGCATCTGTAGCAAAGCTTACAAGCTCAGTCCTTGAAAATATATCCCCAGTATTTGAAGACATTTTATTTCTGGATCTTGATAAGTTGAAAAAGGGAATCTGGCTTTCACATTTCTCTGGTGGCAGCTCTAATGCATTTTGACTACTGGGAATCAACATAAGATTTTGTAGCAGGCTTTTATATGTGCATGCTTGTGTATAACACAAGGGAAGCTTAAGAAAACAATATAATACAAAGGAAGAGCAGTGTAGGTTATCAATTATCAACTGAATACTAACAAGATTAAAATATTTAGTTATTATACTTCAGAAAGCAGAAAAATTTCCATTACCTTGCAAATGACCTTTTAAGCTTTCTCCTACACGTCACTTATCACACTCAGTCCAAGCTGACACATGCCCATCTCTGCAAGCTTGGGGACAGCCGGCAAAATGCCTACAGAGGTCTACCATAGCAGTGTGTGAATAGCAAAAACTACTTCCCACCTCTCAGTGTTAACTAAAAAAAAATAAAAATCTATGGCAAGTTGCTACATGTTTTAACAAGTTTCCATATGGCAGCTCCAGCTGAGCACAAGAAGAACTCCCGTTGCATTATGCTACCACTGCGTATCACAGTCGAAATAGAAGGATGAAGAAAGATGCCAGAGTGGTTTATAAAGTTCTAGTGGGTGAAGGCCAAACTGTCCCTAAGGTAAGACCCACCTCTGCATTTCTGGTCATTGTAAGATGCAAAATTGAAATCCATCAGAGTGGAGACTAACCCTGCTAATGAAACCTACAGTGGAAATGTCTAATATCACATAAAATGAATCCCAGCTCTTCAGTCCCTAGGAGTATTCCTTCATTAACTAGTAAATAAGAATTACAGGCAATGATAAAAAAGCTCCTAAGGAGAAAGTAACGACTTTCTCATTCCATTGTACTGAAGTCTTGATGATGTTTTCTATCTATAGGGCCAGATTTTAAAAGATATTCAATCATCTAAATAAGTAGATAGTCACCTTCTGGAGATCAAGTAAATGGGCAATTTGACAAGGTGTTGAAAAACAACAGTGAAATGTGTTCCTAAATCATCTCCAAGCTTTGTAAATCTCGCTAACTCAGTTCCTTTGCAAATCTGTGGGGTTTGGGGTTTCGTTTAACGCTCTTTTGATCATGGACTTCTAAGTCACTCAGATACTTTTGGCAATGAGACCTACTAACCCTACATTTCTGAAGCATCAGCCAGAAAAACGTATGATTATATCTGGTACATCAGTTTCCGAACTCTGTCCGAGAAGTATCAACTCACTGTGCATCCCCATGAAAAGCATAGCACTGTATTCTCTGCTCACCTATAAAATATGCAATCAGAATATCTATCTAGATGCAAATAAGTCTTGATGCTAATGCATTTACACTGCAATTTATTTCAGAGTCTGAATGTCTTTAATTTCCTTTAACAGATGCAATTCCTGCAAAGAATTGCAAAACAGTTGCAATTAAAAAGACATTCTCTAAGCTATTAGGATGAGAAATCAATCTTCCTTGACTGTCACCTGTAATTCTCAGCTTGGAGGTGGGCAACCATGTAATTATATATCCATACTACACACATTCATGTGCACATTCACACTTTTTCTATGTAAGGATTGATTACTTATGATGACGAAAATATCATTTTGAAAAAGATATGAAACATTTGTTTTGCAGTAAACTAATGAACATGCCCTGTGATGCCTTAAAATACCTACTTGCCAGAGGAGGACTATGTGTGTTTGAAAATAATTACAAGAATGAACTCCAGATGGTCCTGCTGTCAAGGTACAGTAGGTCTTTGTTTGGCTTAACTAACATGAACTGTGGCAGAGAGAAACCAGATAATCACAAAGTTCAACAAAGCACATATTCAGTGACATGTTTCTTCTGGGCTATTTTTGTAGTGCACTTTGAATTTAGAGACAAAATAAACCTGTGTGAAAGATAAAACGAGCAGCAGAACATACAAATGCTGTTTTGGGTGTTGTGTCTTCCAATTATAGAATCATAGAACCATA
>WEIS01039655.1:662-35635 GCA_013389965.1 Todus mexicanus
TGCTGAGTAGCTTCACATGCATGAAGGTCATCAATCAACATCCCCGTTACTGACGGGTGCCTTCCTGAGTAGCCGCCGAGGCTCAAGTGTTCTTCAGTCATATCCTGAGTTCAGTTTATCCCACGCGTATTGGGAAATCTCTTCGCTGGAATATTCCCTTCCTTATTAGCGAAGAAGGAAGTGACAGGACAACATTGTCTGAGGATTTTCTAAATCAGGCTTTTCTTTTCCTTTCTTTCTGTCTGCTAAGCTGGTACAACCTCTGCAGGTAGTCATGCTTGAAGGCTTATCTGGCAGTTTCCCGAGCTGACTAGAAAGACAAAGACTTGTTTAGCTGTACAGAACAGGAGCTAATAGAGAGATGCCTGTACAAAGATCCACGCTTAATTAAGTCAAAGGGAGGGACAACAATGGAGCTCCAGAAGGCGGCTTTGCGTCAGTCACCAAGTAGCAGAGGATCTGTTTAAAAGAGCTGTTGATAATCCGTAGGTGTGCTGTATCTGCTCTGGGTTACAGTAAACAGCCCTTTCACTGCCGCAGCCACCTCCTCAGCACGCCCACCGACCCCTTTGTTCCTACAGCTCATTTCTCTTGTTATCTGCTCAAGTTCTAATCTCTGCCAAGCAGGAACTTTCTCTTATTAAAGGTTTGTGCGATGTCTAGCGCAACAGAGTCTTGATCCTTCCTTGAAATCTCTCCCTTCTGCTCTAAACCAAGCAGCAGTAATGTCGAAGATAAGCTTCTCTCTGGGCCAAGACTTTATCAAATGTTCTTCATTGCAGGGGAAAAATCAACAGAAGAAACCAGCATTAGATGGAAAAACCCGGCAGCTGATCTCTCAGCGCATTAACAGTAGTTCTTGATATATTTCAGCTCTCTCTTGGAAATGAACCTGCTTCTGGCTTGCAGTTCTTTAGACACTGGCTTTGCAGATTGTGCTGTGTATACAAGCATCTATTTGGATTTAGACATCTTTTGTGAAATTATGTAACTTTTAAGATTAACTTCTTTTTTTTTTTCTCCTTTTCAGTTGTTTTTGATGTGTACAGGGACAGCAGGGTAAGTGAACAATAGGTTGTATATAATTATTTATTCTGTTTAAACTCTTCCTGAAATGCTACAGAGATAAAGCAAATAATAGTTCTGTCTTCCTAGAATTGGTCCTGGCAAAAAAACCCAAGCAAACAAACAAAAACGAAGAAAAACAAACCAGGAAAAAGCAACTACTTGATTTTATCATGCAGTTCCCCAGGACTTTTTCTATGTTAGACACTGTCTACAGTAGGAGAATAATAGGATTAGGGATGTAAATATGTCTGTGCCAGTGATGTAATTACTTAGTAAATATTTTCCAGAGACGTAATCCATCTTAAAGCACAGAACTTTGGCTTGAGATGCAGTTCTGTCAGTTCTGTGAATCTACTGGAGTTAATTTAGCTTTCGTTATGACACAGAAAGTCTTTGCTGAAATAATTAAAAATACTGTAGAATATTTTGATTGGAAGGGACCTACAATGATCGTCTAGTGCAACTGCCTGATCGCTTCAGGGCTGGCCAGAAGTTAGAGCATGTTGTTAAGGGCATTGGCCAAGTGCCTTTTAAATGGGACAATTAGGAAAAAAAAAAAAAGAAAAAAAGAACAACTCCTCATGAGTTAAGATAAGAACAGATTAATAATTGAAATTATATAAACTATAATAATAATGAAAATGAAGGTAGCAGAGAGAGAGATAAACCCCAAGGAAAGACAAGTGATGCACAGTGCAGTTGTTTACCACCCACTGACAGATGCCTAAGCAGCAATCAGGCCCCCCCCAGCCAACTTCCCCCAGATATATACTGAGCATGACGTCTCATGCTATGGAATATCTCTCTGGCTAGTTCGGGTCAGCACTCCTGGCCATGCTCCCCCCCAGCTTCTTGTGCACCTCCTTGCTTGCAGAGCACGGGAAACTGAAAAAATCCTTGATTTAGGATAAGCGCTACTTAGCAACAACTGAAACATCCGTGTGTTATCAACATTATCCTATTAAATCCAAACCACAGCACTGCTGCAGCTACTGGGAAGTGAACAAACTCTGTCCCAGACAAAAGCAGGACAGCTACTATGTCTCACAGCTGAGGTGTGAAGACATTATTTAAGTAAAAGGTTTCAGCCTGGGTGATCTCAAATGAGCAGTGTTTCTTCATCTGTCAAGATAAAATATATCTGTTTGTAGATATCTCTCTGTGCCTTCTACCCTCAGGTCTTGTAAACTGCCAGATAGCTCTTTGTGTGTCAGATCCCTCCTCCTTTCGCACATACTTTTGTGGTTTGCAGCTCTATTATTCATCGCTCCCTTGCTACGTGAGTTATAGGCAGCAAAAAGAGTATTGAGCGTTGCTGAGTGTGATTAGTTTCCAGAACCCGTGCTCCTCATCAGGCTGGTTGCACAGCAACCTCACCTACAGAATGAGAGAAATGTCCACTGTCTGCTTATTTTAAATTCTTGGCAACTGTAAATATTCAGCGTGGAGAAGCTTGTTCTTTGATACGGTTGTGAATAAGAGCAGCCCGTCCCCGTGCTTGCTTTGGTTGTTTGAGAGACTGTACAGAGTCTGCTGCCACACGTCCTGCTTGTTGAGTTGGAGGGTGGCACAGAAGCAGCGGTGGCCTGGTTGAGAACGAGCTTTCCTTGTCCACCTTTCCTATTATACTCTTCACCCAGCCCATCTGAGCTAGTGCCTAACTTTGCAGACAAGTCATCTTTTCAGGACGAAACATTGCCATACAGTCTTCCAAGATGCATAATCTGGAGACCTCATCCTGAAGAGCTTCTATATTGCAGGGCTGGTGGCCTGCTTTCGTTTGAATCCACTTCTGGGTTGTGGTTTTTTTAATGCTAACACTTCACGGTTGTTGTTCAAGAGCTCAGAAGCTGTTGATTGAGAATCAGCTCTGCTGTTGCTTTTTGAGTATCTCCCAGGTGTTTGCAACTTCTAACCATGATCAAGACAAGTCACTGTGATAAGACAAGTGCAGGGAGAGGCTCGAGACCACCGCTAGCTCACAGCTGCTCTTGGTAACATGCAAATTAGTGCTTGTGTCCCTGCCTTGTGCACATTGTCACTGTGCACCAAGGTACAGCTGGAGTCAGGGAGCTGTAACAGTTCAGTTTGTGTTTTATCTATCTTCTAACTTCCTTTAAAGAGCCTTTGTCAAAGGTCCTTCCTTTCAGCAGGATGTTACTTAATGCCATAGTAAAACAAAGCATGAAGCTAACGTGGTACGGTGAATCTATCGGTTCCTGGTTTAGGATGAGAAAAAATATCTTACGTAATACAGGGTGGGGTTTTTTTTCCCCTCCAGATAAGCGCGATTTTGCTTTCCTGGCTTGTGCATTTCTGTACTTTCATGTGACAAAGATTACTAATACCAGGAGATGGCAGATAAATAGCTTTACTGCTGCTCTTTAGATACACAGTCAAGTTATCAGAAACTACATTGAAATCATAACATTGCATCTAAGACTTGAAAGAGCATTTAATCTTAAGAAAAGACCATTTGCTTACTGACCCAGTTATATGTGCTCCCTTTGGTGAGCCTTGAAAAGAGATATTTAGTTTGTTTTGCTGCTTCTTATCAATTCACAGCTACCAAAGCTCAGTGCAGGTTTCAGACCATCTCAAGGAAGCAGTTGGTGTTGTAGATGATGTGCTGCTGTCTGCAGGGATGGCGAAACAGTCCTGGGTGTTCACAAAAACCCCAAGTGTTACTTTTGGTAGTCTCAAACCCAATTCTCAGGTTTTTTCTAGGGTCTACTTCTTCTCTAGAGAAATGATCTGTAGTTCATATGAAAAAGCAGAGTTTCAGGTATTTGGGGTGAGGTGAGGAGGAGTCTCTGTGAAAACCTTTCACAGGGAAGTCCGTCATTAAGTGTAAACATTTCTGATGGAAGGAAAGATTCCCTGAACTGCTGAATGAACTTTGCCAGCCATTGCTTCTGTCTGTGATTAAATTGGTTCATTAGCTTGTTTTGCTAGTGTGATAGAATGAATCTAAAATTACAGCTTCTTCCTCCTGCTGCCTTGGAGCTAATAAGATGTCCCCATTAGCAAAAGTAAAGCATCACTTGTAATGAGAGTCTGTGGCTGCCTTTTGAAGAGGAACAGAGATGGAAAATGATAGCCGAGCTCACCCCTATTCACCCTCTGCATTGTTGGTGTCAATATTAGTGCAGAGGTGTTGCAACGTAGCCACAGGGGTTTGTACTTCTTCACCCTTCTAAAGCAAATAAGAAACCGCTCAGGTCTGTGTGTCCACAATTCACAGTTTCTTGTGCAGCTGTTGGGTTTCGGCACCGCTGCTGTGGTGCATTGGCTTCTTCAAGTCTGCTGTGCAAGAGCTGCACCGCATGGATCTGCCTGGAGAGAGAGAGACCTGTGAAAGCCTCTATGCAACCACACGCTCAGCTGTCGGGGTGCCAGTTTTGTTCCAGTTTACAAGTGATATCACTGGTATCGTCTGCACCGGGACTTCCTGCAGCTGCATGAGTAACTCACCAGGGATGGTAACAGACCAGCCAGGGCATTTCTCTTCTTCATTGCATGGGTTCCCTGTTCTCTAGCGCGTTAGTGCCTCTGTGGGTGGCTTAGGCAGCGTGGGTGGGAGAGGAAATCTCCATGTTACTCTATGACTGAAGACTTCATAAGGCTTCTAAGTTAGAAACCAGATGGCTTGTAGTGTAAATCATTGATGATGTTTGCTGCTTGTATCAGGATAGGGAATATGTTTTAAAGAAAGAAGATCCTTCAGGAATGAGGGAAAGAAAGAGAAAGCAAAGTAAGATTTTAGTAGCTGCACAGTCTTCAGGTGTGGTTTCCAATTCCAGTTATCTTTAATAAACACAATAAACCCCTTCAGTCCTGCTTGTGTTACAGCAACCTTTCTCTTTCCATATTTGATAGATCTGATTTCTTCCGCATGTAATACTTGTTTTGCAAAGTCTTACTAGCAGTTGGAGTTGTATTTCATAGAACCATTTAGGTTGTAAAAGACCTTTAAGATCATTGAGTTTCATTATAATTTATTAAAATATTCTGGTTTATTAGCATAGTTCACACTTTCTTGGGCAAGGAAGGACAGCCCTGTGCTGAGGGTTGCATCTTGAGATGACTCAAGGAATGCAAACTGTTTCTTACTCCCCTGCAGACGTCTTTGTTACCTTTAATATGTCACGTTAGTCTCTGCTTTCACTTCTCACTCTTAAAACGTGCTGTTGTGCTTACTACCAGGACTGCTTCGATCACAAATATATTAAAGATGAGGCAGGAGAAACTAACCTGGATTCCTTGTAATGGCTAGATTAAAAATGCCTCTAAGTTATTCTTTATTTATCTATATCTGTACAGCACCTTTCAACTTTCATGATCTCCACCAGCATTTTGCAGCTCCTGCTTTGTATTTTTAGAGTCTGAGACCAGGAATATCAATTCTTGTAGACTGCTGAATGTACAGGAGGGTGGGGGTGACTTTTGATGGAAAGCAAAAGCCCTGTCTGGGTGGGTTTTTTTGTTTGATTTGGGGGGCTTTGTTGTTGTTTTTCCATTCTTGTTCATGCTGTCTGAGGATATTGGAGGACCATGGGGACTAGACAGAACTTTTGTGATCTCATCTATGCAGGTGCTTTCAGAACTGAATTCAGTATGTTTGAGCTCTATCTGATCTTCTGTTGTAATAAAAAATTAGCAAGTCATAACTTTTAAAATTGAGTCTAATATGAAGGATGCCAGAATATTTCAAGTGCTTAGTCCAGGTGATTTCAATTTTGACATATTTTTATCAAAAGTCCAAGTATATACAACACTATAAATATATGTGGATATATTTTTTTGTTTGCTTGTTTAAATTCAGTGACTTGCCTTAATTCTTCTCTTGTTCCATTGCAGGGTAAGATTTGGTTAATAGATTTTAACCCGTTTGGTGAAGTAACAGACTCCCTCCTGTTTACATGGGAAGAACTGACCTCTGGGAAAAACTTGAAAGGAGACCAGGGTGAAGGAGAAGCAGCAGAACAGGTACAGCCCTGCAGTGGGAGAGGTTGGCTAAGAAATCCAGCAGGCATTATGGCCTCTTCTTTTTCTTTCTTTGTTATAATCAAATTGTGAAGTAAATGAAGGTCCTTAACTCATGAAACAGAAACTCTTTGTAAGTGGAATCTACCTTATTAGACAGTAGTTAATCTCAAAAAGTGCCACCTGCTAGTTTTAGCTGCCCACAAGGGCGTATTTTGGTTCAAACAGTACAAGCCCATATTGCAGCTTTGACCATATTGCAAAACTTGCTTTTATGCAGTTTTTATATACTTTTTTTTTTCCAATTTTGCTTAAAATCTGTTATTTTTCTATTTAATCACTTAAAGTTCTGCTTTGTTCCTGATATCTGTTGTACAGTTTCTCAGAGCTCCAGATTTATGCTTGGGGGTAGGCAAAAAGAAGCTTAACTTCTGTCTCTTCTTCATATTGAATACCCTCAGGGAAACCTTGTCCTCTAGTTGAACTCCCTGGACTTGCAGAACCAGGGCTTCGCTATCCCTCTTCCAAGCTGCATTGCCTCAGTAAAAACGAAGAACTTCCCATTAATCCAGAGATGCAGGAATAGTCTTCAGTTACTTGTACTCCAGCCTTTTTCTCACTGCATGCTTGAGTTCGAATCCTCACATCATAATGAGACCTTGGACAGCTGGGTAGAAGATGTAAAGGAGCAGGTTATTTGATTTTGGGAAGCACTTGTCAGTGCCTCCTTTGTTAAAGCGCACTCCTGGTTCTTGAGCTGTCCGTGGGGCACCTGAATTTTGTTCTGAGGATTTCTTTTTCTCCATGCCAGATATTTTTACACAGTTTTCTTTGGTGTAAGTCTGGATGAAAAGTAGAATGACATGTCTTGGTGCTTCAGCTTCCATCTGATCACAGAATCTGGTGTGAAGTAACTGAACTTCTCTCTTTAAAATGAAGCTGCTTATTGCCATACCCTGGGCAATTGTCAGTGTATTGAACTGAAAATTACATCACGTTATCCAAAACCTGTTGCTACGATTGAACATTTAGAGATATTTGGGGATATTTTTAGCTTCACTAAGTAAATTGGTTGGAAAGCTTAGATCATAATTTCAGTAAGGTTGTATCTGCAAAGATGGGTTTGAACAAGGAACTTGTCAAGACAGGTTTAGAGAATCTATCATAAAAATTTTCTTTCTCCACATATTTATGTAGTTACTATTGCTCCATTATTACAGCACTGTTGTAAGCATATGTATATTAAATGCGTTAATAATTGATACACTGTAGAAACCTTAAAGTGAGGGAATGAATGTGTTTATTTGGCTGCTACTAAGATTTTAACTTTTACTCTTTAACTTTTATTCTTATGTGGGCAGATTTTCTAATAAGAAAACCACAACTTTTGGAGAGTGCAGGTTTATTTGAATGAATGCCAAATAAACTCCTTGGCAAAGTGACTCAGACAATTTCACGGAGGAGTTGAAGAAACATCGCTAGCTTTATTCACATACACTGTTCTTGCTTTATCCAATATCTTTATTAAAGGACTATCCAGTTTTCCGTTGTACGAACAGTAAAGTTACCGTCCAGCCTAGTCCCTACCTGAGTTACCGACTGCCGAAAGATTTTGTGGACCTTTCTACAGGAGAGGATGTTCACAAATTAATTGACTTTCTCAAACTGGTAAGAAGTAGTGAAAAAAAATTCTGACCTCTTCCTTCTTTGTGAAATGGCAACATCAAAGTGCCTGGAATTGTGCTTTTGTAATTAATGTAGGTTACATAGTTACAGAAAAAATCACGTATGAAGCCATCATACAATGTATTGTTGGGTTGACTTATTATTTTTCTTTAAGTGTTGAAGAGCAAGCTTTCATAGTGATCTCACTTCAGTTAATTTATTTTATCTTTATGGGAAGCAATTAATGTAGTTTGACGTATCATACTGAAGGACCCATTTTCTTTTTATTTCAGTGTAAATGCAAATGTGGTATCTTTGGAAAGGTATTTTTTGAATGGCTGAAACGAATGCTTTTAAGAACTTCTTGACAAGTTAGAAGTATATTAGGAAAAAACCTTGAACACTTCTTCCTTCCATAAAATTTCTTTGTTTCTTTGAATAGTGACATGAGAACTCGACGTCTTTGTAAGCTAGGGAAGGAGGGCAGGGTGCCTTCATCTTGCCCACTGACTTCTGCCACCACCATCATGTTTTCTAGTTCTTGTATATTCTGTTGGTTGATGTACAGGGTGTAACTTGTTCTTTACTGGAAATAAAATCCTTCAGTTTGGTGTGGGGGAGAGGATTGACATTGCTCTATTTTATTTGCTGGTAACATTATGTCTTATCATTCAAAAATGGCTTAGAAATGCAGTCATTGTCTAGTATCCGTTGTATCTGGAAATGCTTGTCATGATTTATTAGTGCTCTTACTTCAGATAACTGTGTCCTAACATTATGAACTCTTCTGTTCTGTTGGCAGAAAAGGAATCAGCAAGATGATGACTGAGGTATCAAGAAGCATTACGTTGAATTACAAGCCAGAAATGTGGCAGAAGCTGTATTTTAGCGTAACTATTAAAATATCGATTTAAAGAAAACCTGCTTTTTATAGTGAATGAAAGAACAGAAGAGCTGTTCAGCCTGCGTGTCTGTAGGTTTATATACAAGTGTAGAAAAGCTTTTTCAGGGACACGTGAAAGGTCAGGGTGAGTTCTCACTGGATTGCAGGTTAAATGCAATTAAATCATGGTGCGTGCAAGCAACAATCAGTGCAACTGATCGACTGCTTCCCCATTTCATAATGCGAAGATCGATGCCATTGAAGTGCGCCATCAGACTCATCAGTCATAAATATGACCACATTCCACGCCTGTGCAGTTAAAACATCAAGCATTCGCTGAATTTAGGCACAGTCTTGCTTAAATATATAGTGCAGTCACAAGGGAAGAAAGGAATGTATGGGGTTTTTCTGTAGTAACCTTTTAAAATTGTAAATTGACTTTGCTTTGGGAGCATTTCTCATCCTTTATGTAAAAAAAAAAAAAAAAGAGAAGTTGAGAATGGATTTATTTTTTCTTTGTTATGAGGGCTACTACCTCATGTCTGAGAACACCTGTAGCTGTAGGAGGCTACTTCAGGTTTAAAAGTTTTGCATTTCAGGTGTTTGAAATTCTGAATGCATTTCAAGTGCAGTGATATTTTGACAGTAGCTAAAGCTATGAAATTTGTTAAACCTCACCAAATTTCATTTCATTTTCATAGTATTGCTTTCCTGAAACCTGTTCTTTAACATGATTACCCACTAGACGTCACCTGTGGCTTTAATATAAATAGTTAAACATAATGCCAGCCTGTAATTTTGTATGTGGACTCAGTCTTGTTTCTTTTGTATCACATCTCTGAGTTTCGTAAGAAAATGATTACTCTTTCAGCTCTTAAAATTCTGCATTCATTCGGTACTTCATGTTTTTTGTATAAAAGGAAGCTTGGCTAAATTTGGGGAAACTGAAGCTCTTGTTCTGTCTGCAGTTATTTGGGAGGTGGGGGGAAGACAAGTTCAGACTAAGAACCGACTAACCTTTGGGTATGGGTGTTGCTCATGGCATCATTAATTTGTTAACAGTGTAAACAATTCCTGCTGAAACAAAAGGGCATGTGGAGGTGTTCATAGCCCCTGGAAATGGGTTTCTATTTCAAAGCAGTTATGTGATACATTGTGTGTTTGTACATAAAGCTGTTCATATTCCTTTGCCTTGATTTTGCTGTCAAATTGATACGATGCTCGGTTACAATCTGTTCTGAGCTGTTAAATCTGAGTTTAGATGTAAAATTATTATTTACTGTCTTTATTTAGCTTCACTTTGGAATGAATACTCACTCTAGTTAAAGATGATGCAGATTAAGAATCCAGTTCTACCAAATGCATTGATGAAACGTCACAGATTACAGTTCCTGGAGTCTGAGAGTGCAAGATCTGCTCTACCCTTGAAGTGATGGTATCTCCTTCTCAATAGCTTTGTACACAAATTAGGTCATCATTAATTTAGAGCTTGGCTATGCCTAATCCTGCTGTACTGCAGTACTTCACGTGAGTTTTATCACTCTTATCAGAGAGATTATTTGAGTATAAATGCTTCTAAATCAAGTAGGAACTTCAAAACATAAAAAAATCAACAAAGCTTTCCTTCTTCTTGTAAAGTTTCTAGCCCTAACTTACACACTGGTGATGATCTAACCACGCCTCCTTTACACAGATAAGGCCCTGGAATTTCCAACAGATTCATAAATTCTTCTGAACTACAGATTATTGTCTCTTAAAGAATACCGAGTCTTGATTTAAAGACTTGGTTTCCTGTATCTTTTTTGTGGGCTCCACTAATTAATTTACCATTATCACAGCTTTCTGTGCTGGATATTCACCAGGACATACCCAGTGCCAGAACCAGTTTGCTGGGACCCCGTGCACTCTAGAGTGTCCCTTTAGGTGAGTAGGTTGGAGCTTTTAGCAGTCCTTTGCTTCCTGACATTATTAGTTATCCTGAAAACAGCATCACAGAGTGACCTGACCATAATCAGTGGGGAGCTCTCAGACTTGCTGGTAACTGCAGCTGTCTGTGGGTGCTCTGCGTTTCTAGTTGACCTCTTCTAGGACAAATGACCGTGGATTCAGAAACTGGCCCAGCACCTGGCTCCCTACACGGCTTTGCTTGTTGGCGGGCTGTGCTGGTCCTCTCACTAAAGCACCACCATAACAACGTGCTGTGCTGCTCTGTCTCTAGCCTGTGCCCTCTGGCACAGCTTTACTCCTCCATCCCTCAGCACTTCCAAAGGCTCTTCAGCATACTCAAAGACTTCTCTGTATGCTAGTGATAAGTGAATTCAAAGTTTGTTTTTCTCCCCCATGATTTGCTAACATGGCCGATCTGAATTAATAGACTGCTCAGCCGAGCTATCAAACACTGATGACCAACTTTATTTCAGAGTTGCAGGAACTTACTCTGCTTCGTCTGGGCTTGATCTTAATGAAGAACCATAAAAGGTAGTAGAGTAAAAATACTAGTGCCGTGTTCAGGTCCTGATACAGAAAGAGTCTCCACTATAAAAATCTGTTCTTCATAATCAGATTCCCCAAAATACCATATTTTTTACAATCTAAATACATACTTGGTATTTACTTTGCTGCTTTCTGCAACTTCAGGTAACCAGATGTTGGATTCTTTTTGTTTGTTACATTAAGGATTCCTCTTTGAAAAGAATTTTCATCCAATTTGGACTTCTGATCTGTGAGGATAATTAATGATGAACATACTCCTTTTGGAGAGGTGAGGAAGCTAATGGTATCTTAAAAATGCTTCAGATCAGTTTTAAAGTGAATAGTGTATGACAGTTCTCTTTCAGGTCATCATTAAATCAGTACCTGCCTGTAGCCATCGTACAGAAATTTGAAAATACAAAATTCCAATTGTTCAGGTCCTCGTTCATGTGATACAACGATATGATCACCATTTGCTGATAAGGGCTAGCTATATATATTATACATTCTTAGTGACATGCTTAAAACGGCGTATAGGGATACTTGTAAGCTCACCTAGATAACAAACATAAGAAGTTTTAGGGGGAGCACTCGTTCTAGACAGATCATACGCTTGCCAGACTCTGAAGAGGTCTGGCTGTGTCTAATGGCTCAAGGGCAGTGAGGCTCATCTGCCAGAAGTACCAAAGAAAAGTCTTTCCTGATTCACAGCCAGTGCTTGTGAGATTTAATCTCCCAGATGAATAGTGGGGATCGGGACCTGTAGCCCCATAAGCAGCAGCTCTTAACATGTTATGGCTTAGTTCAGGATTTGGAATAATGCTCCTGTGCCTCTGGGCTGCTCCTTTGACTCTTTTCTTCCAGTGTTGGCCTCATCTCTCCTGACCCACCAACCTAGTATTTGATTGAATGTTAAGATCAGAAAAAGCAGCAGTGTGGATAATACTGATTTGAAATTTAAAACCTCTATCTGTCCATTTTTCTTCATTAGATTTTTATTAATTTGGAGTTTAACTGGTGCTCTATAGTATCTGAAAAACTCTAAAAGTAGAGGAATAATAGTCAGCTCTGTGCCACGGTAAAATAAGTATCACTTATGGGATTCTGGTCACAATGTAAAAAAACCCAACAACAAAACACAAAAAACCAACAAAAAACAGATGCTGATCACAGTGGGCTTTTGGTCACAGTAAACCCCCTGTAATCACATCTGACATCCCTAGAATTCTCCTGTGTCTCATTCTTATGCACTCAGGCATTGTAGGTGTCCAGGACATGGAGCTGCTGGAAGGAAGGTGCAGTTCAGATGCCTGTTCAAACAGCTTAGACAATTAGACTAAATCATTGAGGTTTCAGGCTTTCAAGAAAGTCTTAGCAGGTGGAAGAATTCCAGAATAGATCAGCAGTAGTGTGGCACAAACCTGCGTAAAAATTCTCCTGGTACCTTGGTGCATGACTGAGTTCAGCTGTCTCAGAGTGTCCCAGATCTGAAGGGTCAAACAGCTGGAGAAGCCCGCGGGGTATCTGCGCATGGGTATAAATGGGCAAATTGGCTTCACAGCTTTTGGATAGTTTCAGCCTTAGAGGCCAAGAGTGTGCAGGTCAGGTTGTGTTTGGATAGCAAGTTCATCGCTTTGAGAAATAATATTGAACTAAAATACCTGTCTTTGGCTAAGAGAAGATGGGCCTTAAATTGTAAATCAGAAGCAGACCATAGTGCTTTTGATTCATGAGGGATACTTGTAAGGCTGATACTTAGAGGCTTAATAAATCTGAACAAAATTATCAGTTGAATTATCAGTATATTTGTTTCTGTTTGAATTTGGTGACTTCCATAAAGAGGAAGTCTCCAACTTATATATTTTTACGTAGAATTAAAATAAGACTTGTTGCCATAACTAGGGTATTTTGTGCAGACCTGAAGCTTTCTCAGAGGTGTGAAGTCCTTAAGCAGCAATGTATGATTATAGTTTTTTATACTACTGAAGACATTGACATGGCAGTAAGAGGGGGGTTGGTTTGTTTGGGGTTTTTTGGATGGGTGAGTTGGGGAACCTGCCGTATTTCTGTGTGCGAACTATTGTAGCAACGTACTGTCTGGGTACCAGGAGTATTTTGAGAGCACTAAGGTCCTCCTAATCACAGATCAGGCTTCTTCCAATGATGCATTTTGGCAGGTTTGTAGGGAAAGGTTGGTTGGCTGGTTGGTTAAAAATGGTGACTTCTCAGAACCTTTCTTCATGGAAATATGCTAGTTCCACATAAACTTTCAGGAGAAATTTGTGACTCCTGAGCTGCATTTCTAGCCAAGAGTAAGAAAACAATCAAGACTTGTTATTTCTAATCTTTAGGGCTCAAATCCAGATGATGGAGCGGCTTGAAATTCTGGGTTCTGTCGTAGCTTCTGCCATGAAACTCTTTGTCCTGACAGACTGTTGCTCTGCATTGATGGAATGAATTATTCATTGGAGCTGGGACTGTGAGAGGCAGGAGAGAGAATGAAGCAACATGTTAAGCTAAAACATCTCTTATGTCAATATGAGGAGTGCACAGGGGGCACTCCATGTCAATACATGTCAGAAATGGCTGATGGGCACTGCAGAGACTCTGGGAGATAAACTGCAGCCCTGGAGCAGAGTGACCTGTGGTTCAAGAAGGGCTGGAGACATGATGCTGAACATCAACACTGTGTTTCCAAAGCTTGAGAATCGTGGAATCACAGAAGGGTTTGGGTTGGAAGGGACCTTTTGAAGATCATTTAGTTCCAAGGCCCCTGGGCAGGGACATCTTTTGCTAGATCACATTGCTCAAATCCCCATCCAGCCTGATCCTGAACACTTCCAGTGATGAGGCAGCTATGACCTCTGGACAACCGGTTTCTCTGTCTCACCAATTTCATCATGCAAGGTCTCTTCTTTAAGATCAATCTAAAATGACTCTCTTTCTCTTTAAAACTGCTGCCCCTTATCCTGTTACCACAGGCCTTGGTAAAAAGTTTCTCTCCATCTTTCCTATAATCCCTTTTTAAGTATTGAAAGGCCACAGGAAGATCTCCATGGAGCCTTTTCCAGGCTGAACAACCCCAACTCTCAGCCTTTCTTCATAGCAGAGGGGCTTCAGCCCTCTGATCATTTTTGTGGCCTTTATGGACGTGCCTCAACAGGTCCATGTCTTATCTTATGTTGGGGGCCCCAGAGCTGGACACAGTGCTCCAGGTGGGGTCTCACCAGAATGGAACAGTGAGGCAGAATCACCTCCCTCGACCTGCTGACAATGCTTCTTTTGATCTAGCACAGGGTACGTTTGGCCTTCTGGGCTGCAAATGCACGCTGATGGCTCATGTCCAGGTTTACATCCACCAGTGCCCCAAAATCCCGACGTCTGGTGACATGGCCAGTATTTACCAGTTGAGCGTCTATTGGGAAGGTAACACGGAAAAAATTAACAGAGTGCTAATGGATTTCAAGTGTTTTTATTCCAGAACGTGCATCGTGTTATTCTGGAGCTGACTGTTCTGGATTACAGTCAGGCTTATTAGAAGTGGTTAAAAATCATAAAGTCAGAAGGAATTCAGGTGAAAGCGGCAGTGGAGTTGGCATTTGGTGCTCTTGAGATAGCAGGAGATGAGAGGAGCAGAAAAAGGAGCCCAGAAGGCAGTTTCAGTGTGGGTGTCAGTGCCTGGGTCCATTTGGGAGGTGATGGGTGGGATAACTGGAAAGGTGCTTTTTCTTTTTAATGGCCCAGGAGCAATCTCCTAATGTGGAGGAAAAATGGACTGCTGAGGACTCGTAAGGATCATTCAAAATGAAACTGCGAAACTGGGAGGAAAGGCCCATGATTAAGTGTGAAAAGATGAGGGAATGGAGAAAAAAACCCAATGGAGGATTCAGGGAAAACTGATGCATCTGATGTTTTCTTTGCCTCGCTATATCCTTTTCACAAGAGAAAGAAGGAAATGAATGAAATTATCACGATGTAGCAGAAAAATTGCGCTTGGAATAGCTCTTGGTATGTAGCCATAGAGGATGTTTTGAGTGAGGCCACTCTACCTTTTATTGCAGGGCTTGTATTTTTCCTCATCTTCATTAATGACAGGAGCGGTGAAATAAACAGCCTGTATAAAAATCTGCAGTGGTAACTGCCATGAGAATATGCGCAGGCACTTCCGAGGCCCGTATCAGAATTGGAAATGGCCACAAGATAGAGGAAAAATGGCCTGAAATAACGAGGAGAAATTTGATAAAGGTGAGCGCAGAGTACTGTAGTGAGGAGGAGAAATCAGACGTTCAAGCACAGAGTGGGGCAGGAGCTGGCAGAGCAGCACTGCGGTGGGAGTGGGTAAGTTAGAAACCACTAAATGCGAAGTGCTAATGAGCTGTTGGAGGAGGAAAAAGGCAGGTGTCATTCTGGGCTGATGAGAGGGATGGAAGAAAGGAGATTGTTTTGTTTAATGTGGGGTGGTGCACAATAGTGCAAGAAATACGTCAGTCATTGGGACGTGGCCAAAGATTGAATTAGAATATGATGTACTCAGGGACAAGATTTAGATGATTAGATGATGAGATGATATTGGGTGATAGGTTGGTGATAGGCTAGGTAATGGGTCACAGGTTGGACGGTCTTTTCCAACCTTGTTAATTCTGTGATTCTGTGAATATCTCAAGTGGAAGGGACCCATAAGGTGAAGCGTCTCCCTCTATGATGTCACCCTCTGTGATGTCATCCTCTGACACCTTTTCTATGCCGTCACCCTCTACGACGTCTACTCCATGACATCTCCCTCTAACAAGTCCGCCCCTAAGGCATCTCCCTCTGTGATGTCTCCCTTTATGAAATCTGATATAAAGGGATGGCAGAGCTTTTGATGAGGAGATGCGGAGTGGGATTGGGCACATAAAAAGGAAGAAAGCGTTGTGTTGGAAATATTGTGTCTCAAAGGGTTTACCTCGCAGTGTTTTGTGTTCTACAGGGTGCGAATACCCTTAGCAAGGAACAACATCAGATCAGGTTAAAAACGGAGAGGGGTTGAGTAGTACACGCACACACACACAGAGCATCATCATACATAATTTTCTACAGTTCAAAACTTATCAGCAAATAACAGTAATGCTCTGTGTGTGTGTTTGTTGCTGAACCCCTCTCTGTTTTTAACCTCAGTTGTCAGCTAGTGTTAATGAGCACTAATTGCTGCTTTTTCACCAGTCAGGCCCTCATGGCTCTAAGCAGCAACTGATGATGCCTCCTTCTATCTCAGAGCCTGCGAGGTTTCTTGCCTGCATTTGCCATTACAGAAACAGCATTTAGTTCTAAATAATATACCTGGTATCTTAAATACCTTGCAAATCAGTTATAGAACCACTTTGTACTTCTGGCTCTGCAGACCACTGAGCTTTGGGGAGAACGATCTTGTCCATGAACCCATGAACATGTGAGAGAACTCTCACTGCACGCAGCCTCTGCCTGGCGCATTCCGGGGGAAAGGATGCCCAAGGTTGGAGGCTGCTCCACGCTCGGCTCTCTGGGAGGAGCAGAGAATCTGATATGTAATATTTGGGCATCTCATCCTCATTTTTTTTTTAATTCAACCTGAGATTCTTCTAGGTATGGAAACAGTTGCTCCACTTGATGTTAATTTCCTAAGCAAAAAATTATCAGGTTCTCTTTAGTATGGACATGTAATTTCTTTACTTCAATTATGTTGTTTTAATACACATAGTAAGGATAATTCTCCTTAATTGTTACCTTGAGCACATGGCTGCAGATGCTGTTTACAGATTATTTTTATTCAGTATGAAATCTGCATTAGTCCTAAATATTGAAGTGTTTTTCATTATCAAGGGTGCTAATAAGTTATTCAGGCAACAGCTTTTTATGTGTCAGGAGATAAGGGCTGGAGTGACTTCATGGTTGCAAAGCCCTCTTTAAAATTCACGTAGGGGAAAAATAGGACCCAATCCCTGAAATAAATAAACTGGAGTCGTTCCAGACACCTGCAACTGCCACGTGTAACCGTCAGTCTTGTGGCTGACGTTTATAGCTAGAGGAACAGGTTTCTGTTTGGAATGGCAGTAACCAGCTACTGGGAACCTCTGAAGAACAGCGTTTTGTGCTGCTGCAGGTGATGCTTTTTCTTCTGAGTCTTCTTCAGTAAGGACTTCTGGCTGCAAAAGGTACCCCCTGGGCAGGAGGTTCTCCTTCGTACTGTTGCCTGCCCTAGGGATGTCCTTCAGCAACAGGAGCCTCCTCAAGTGGTCTTCTCCCATCCATCTTGAGGCTGGAAGGTGAGGTAGGAAGGAGAGGAGGCGCGTTGGCAGAATGAGTAGGTGATGCTGAGATTCAGGTCTCCAGGCCTAAGAGGCTGCTGTAAAACAAGAGAAAAGAGTGGTTTTCAGCCTTGCCCAACTAACGGAAGTTTCTCCAACAGAAGTGGAGAAGCTCAGAAAGGAAATTCATGCTGGCTTGCTTTCATTGCCTCTTACAGGCACCTAAGTGTGCATCCATGATGTCCAGGGACTCCTTGGTGATGGGCTCAAAACCACAGATATAATCAAAGAGGAGGAGGTCTTCCCTAGTGAGATATTCCTTCACAGCTCACTCTTTTCTCCTGTGATAATTTGGTATGGGAGCCAGGACTTCCAGCACACACTTTCCACCCACCACACCTCAAGCTATGCAGAGAGAGAATATTCATGGGGAAGAACTGCAGGACTGAGCATTGCCTGGGGAAAAATTACCAGAAGGAGCTGAAGCAGAGGCTAAAACAAATAAGTGCAGCGAATTGTTCTGCAAAGTAGGAAACCAAAGTCTAGTTTCCAAAGGCTTCACATTGCCTTTGTCTACACAGGTTCCGTTGTATTAGTTCATGTCCTCAGACTAGTTCATCCTCAGACTTCTCTCTTGTATTCCTCAGCCATGGGCACTGCAAGACACAACCTCCCGGGGCTAATTCTGAGCTGTGCCTGGGCTCACCAGTTTCTGGGCTATCTGGTCAGCCAGAAGGAGAAACAGAACAGGTAACTGTCACCCTTACACTGTTGCTTTTTAGGGAAGGCACTAATTTTGAACTCTTCCTCTACCCAAGCACTGTTTTTCGCAAAGCATGTATCTATTTAATATCTTTGATTTTTAGCTGTCAAAGTTGGTAGAAACCAGCCACCGAATCACTTGTGGGGACAGATGGAGAGACAGAGCAATCACAAAAGCCCTGCACCTTGAGGAACCCAGACTAAACCATGGGGTGTATTTTGCATCTCAACATCTGTACACATCTTCCATCCCTGGCTCCTGCTAGAGTCACGTCCATCATTCTGCCCACGGTTCTGCGTGCACAGAGGATGTGCTTAGCCCATGATATTTCACGATGTTTTCCATGAGCCTCCAACAGCTTGTTAAACAAGATAATCCTGGCTGCATACTTCCTACAAATGTTTCCATTCATAGGTCCCTTCCTTGCTTCTCCTAGTTAAAGGCAATACTCCCAGTCTGGGTATGTTTTGTTATCAAAAGAGTGAAAGGCATCCTTAATTAAATAAGAAACACAAAATGCTGTTCCCATGAGACAAAAAGACACCTGATAACTTTAGAAAGGTGTTTTCCCACTCTAATTAAAGTACAGTTTATAAAATTAACTCCTAGCCTTTGTATGTTTGGGGTTTTTTCTTCTCTATTTGATGATTTTTCTTATAATGTTATAGAGGTCTATTTAAAAAAAACCAATCATTTTTTGGTAAATATTTACCCCAAAGCATCTTCTGCAAAGGTAAATATGATTTGAGGGAAAATTAAGACAATCATTTAGGGTCCCCTAACTTAACGCTTAGTTTTGTCTGATGTAAATTCTATTAGTTTGAAATTCAGATGTTGATTATTAGGTTTGGGAAGGACTGTACAGGAAAAATAGAAAATACGGGGCAGAAAATTGCTAGCATGGAATATAGGGGTAAAACTGGAGAGCAGAACAGCAAAGAGATGGTTACCTTGAGCCGCCCATTTTTTGCACACAGGTTAACCTTGCTCAGGATCTCTACTGAGCTGGATCCTGTTGTAGACAATGACACCATGCTCTTTGCCGTGATGAATTTGTAGATCCTGAGCTGAGCCATTCCAACAGTTGTAACCAACCTTAAATATTCCAGGTCTGGTACTTTGGCATAAAGAAATTAAAAAGGAAGCATAAATTATGGTTTATTGCCTGTATGCTTGTAATTGTGTATCTCTAGAGTAGCGTGAGGTGACTGTTTGTTCCAGCTTGAGTGTTTTAGCTGTGCTTTGGGTATGTGGGTGGAGATGCTTTATGAATGTGTGTTTAGCTTCGTGCACAGTTATGCAAGAGCATGTTTCTTAAATAGAGGAATCCCGGGAAACACAGCGAGATTGCAGCCCGCCCCCACCCTGGAGCACAAAAAACCTCCAGAGAAACCTCACACCTTCTCCCAAATTCATCCCCAAGAGAGAACAGGGAGAGGGGAGCGGAGTTACATGGTACCATGCCACATGGTGTTAACGGAAGTTGCAATAATTCAATATATTTCTGAAAGCTGGAGGTGTGTCCATGATAAGACATCATCCAGTCTAAACTGACCTGTTCTTGAGGTTGAGGGAAAACAAGCTACAAGGGTGGTTCCTTGTCCTGAAGTCAAAGCAAAATCCAGCGTGATAGAGCTCCCCAACCAGCTGGTCCTTGAAACTTGCTTTTGGGAATGTAGGTTGTTTTATTGTCTATCTAAACCAAACCAACAAACAAAACCAAACCAAAACCAAAACAAATAAAAAAAAGGCTCAAGAAAAGCAAGCAAGGAAAGTATATTTTCAGTCTAAATTGATAGGATGAGACCAAGGCATCAACTTGGTTCTCAGAACATCATCTGTGCATCAGTGATCAGGTGAATCAGGTGTGTGGTGCCAGATTCTCTGTACTGTGGTGAGAGAGGAAGCAGAAGGAGCCAGAAAACCTGACGCTCAGGTTACAACAGTGAAGGCCAGCTAAGCCAGTAGCTACATCCCATCAGTCTGTCCTGTGCTGGAAGAGGCTGCCAAAGAAAATATACCAAGGGGATGTGTTTTGGACCTCTTTCTGTAGCTTTCAATAGTAAATGTCAGAGCCTCTGGCTTGGACTGGCTGGGGGCTGCCTGCAGGGTGGTTTTTTGGGAGGACATCAGAGTCTGTGTCTGAGCTTGCTCCACAATAGGATGACTCCAGCATTTTGGACATCTTGCATAGATTTGTTGTTCCTACAGAGTCAGGTATGGGCTGAGCCCCTCAGCCTGGGGCACTGCACTGTGGCAAACCACATCATTCTGGAGTAAAGCCATGCTCCAGCACTTCAAGCACTCTTGAGGTGCTGGCATGGGTCCAGAGGAGATCAACGAGACTGGTGAAGGGACTGGAGGGAAAGACTTATGAGGAGAGGCTGAGGGAGCTGGGGTTGTTTAGCCTAGAGAAGAGGAGGCTCAGGAGGGACCTCATCACTCTCTACAACTACCTGAAGGGAAGTTGTAGGCAGGTGGTGGTCCAGCCCTTCTCCCAGGCAACTTGTGACAGGACGAGAGGGCACAGCCTGAAGCTGCACCAGGGGAGGTTTAGGTTGGATGTTCAGAAGCACTTCCTCACAGAAAGGGGGATAAAACACTGGAATGGACTGGCCAGGGAGGTGGTGGAGCCACCATCCCTGGAGGTGTTTAAGGAAAGATTAGATGTGGCACTTAGCGACGTGTTCTAGTTGATGTGGTGGTGTTAGGTCATAGACTGGACCTGATGATCTCAGATGTCTATTCCAACCTCAATAGTTCTGTGATTCTTTTGCCTTCCTCTTCAGCATCAAGCCTGTTTGTGATGTTCTCACATCCTGTACCATCCGTGTCCCAGCTCCTGGAGCATTTTTGGGAACCAATAACTTAGAATAGATATTTGTGATTCCCCAAAATAAACTGAGTGAAGCAGTATTCCCTTCTGTTTCTGAAGACACTGCAACTCTTACAATTTAATCTTTGGGGTTTTTTCATGCTCTGAGACTGTGCAATTCTCTGCCTTCCTTCCCCTCCCCCTTTCTGCCTTCATTCATTTCCTTCCACAGAATCATTTCCGTCCTCCAAATGTGAGCTTTATTAAATTGCATTCATAGTTCATTAGGGCCTGCCAATTCATCTAAGGGAGCACAAAAGCCAATATTCCTTGTGAAAAACCATTAAAGCCAGAATGCTGAAGAAGAAAGGCATCCACAGGCCCTGTGATGGGCTGCAGTGCAGAAGCCTGTCTGAACCTGAAAGACTTCTTCATTTATTGAAGCTTTGCACCAGCAATCTGTGCTGAAAGTGTAGGGATGGATCCGGACATGTCCTGAGCACCACTCGTGTGCAGAATTCCTTGAAACACCTTTACCTTACTTGCTTTTAAGGAACTCATCAGTCCAAGACACCAAGGGGGTTGACAACAGAGTGTCTTGCTACAAAATCAGGTTTGGGGCAGCGGAAAGTACTCAGGACCTGGACCAAGGGGTCAGCTCGGGATGCAATGGCTTACGGGATCTTATTGAGTTTTTCCCACAGATTTACATCTTGCTTTCAGAAGATGAGTTTTCACTGCCCAAACAGGGGCCTGATGCAGAGGCTGCCAGGGATAGATGCTCTCCAACCCCATCTCACTCCTGCCGAAGCCCTGCGAGTGAGCAGTAGCCCCAGACATCTTGCCTACGAAATTCTGTCTCTGTGTCCCTTTTTTCTCCCTCCACAACCTCTTTAGTTTAAGGTTTCTAGCTTGGACATTTAGTGGGGACAATCTACACCGTGTTTTCCTGCTATGTCCAAGCCTCACAGTCCCATGTGAGATGGTGCAGGATGGCAGGGACTCGGTCTGTGCATCCTTGTTCTGACAGCACATCCTCACCGTGGGGAGAAATCACAGCACAGAAGAAATGTCCCATCAGAATGATACGAAAATGGAGATTTCAGTTTTAGTTCACAGACTTCCTCTCAACTTTTGCAGCAATATGGAAATTTTCAGCTGAATGTGTTTTTTCTGTCTTGGTGATATAAATTAATATCATAGAATAAGTTGAGTTGGAGGGGACCTTAAATGTCATCTAGTTCCAACCCCCCAAAATACTGAAGGCTTCACAAATTTGCACGTTGTACGAATATAACGATGTTGTACAATTCCACCAGCTGTTCTGCTCTTCTCTTTCAATAAGGACTAAATCACCAAAGCAGTCACAGGTTTTAGACTCAGAATCCAATGACTTTTTTAACAACGGCTCTTGGTGATGTAGTTTCTAATATAACAGCTATTCCTGCATCAGTCAGGCTGGAGTCTGCCTCGGTTACAGCCCTTAAGCTACTAAAGCATCATCATTCCTTAGATATGTCCTAAAACATTTGGAAAACCCAATGGGAGCTAGAAAAAAATATTGTTCCTTGTCAGGCAAAAAACCACCACACTTTTCTGGGGCTGCAGGAAGGTTCGTTCCAGAGCTCTGGGGACACAGCAGCAGCAGAAAGACTTTTCCTGTGGCGAGTCTTGATGAGTGCAGGGGCAATTCTGGCAGCCCTGCTGCTGTTGGGGGCAGGTTGTGGAGTTTTGTCATTTTATCGATCCTCCTATGAGCGCTGGCCACTCAGGATACAGGAAAGGCAAAAAACATCTTTTCTTGACTTCTCAGTTGAGAATATAGGAAATGAGTCATTAATTCACATTTTCACTTGTGCTGGGAAAGAGGGAGGGGAAAAACAGTGTTTTCTTCTGGACAGAGAAATAAATCGTTATTTTATGCATTGAGAGAGAGCGTTCAGACTTTCTCCCCAAACAAGAGTAGTTGCTCTGTCACTTCAGGTACAAAAGTGTCAACAAAGGTGCTTCTTAGCGCATATCTTCTGCCATTCACAAACCCCCGAACTCTGAGGAACTGTGTTCTCTGCTGATGGAAATCAGCACAGCTCCAAATTTATACTGTCTGAGATGGTGCGCACAGCTTTACAGGCAGAAGTGATTCAAAGAGGAGCACTGTGGCTCTTTCGCCATTAGCTTGGCGCTGGTGGGGAGCGGGGAAGGTGCAGGGATCTGTGGTTTTGGGAAACAGCTCACTTCATCTCTGCTAAGCAACCTAAAGCGAGGTGAAGCAAAACTTTGGGCTGCATTCAAAGAATCTCCTTAGGATTCATCTCGCCCCAACCCCTGTGATGGAACTGCTGCCTCAAGTGCCTGGCTGGTGCTGGCATCCCTCTGCTGGTGCCGGCGCCTGGATGCTTGTGTTGTTGTGTCAAGGTAAGGTCAGGGTGATGCTGGGACTGTAGGTGTTTGCTCAAGCTTTTAGTTTGTCTGTTCAAAGTTTAGAAAAAATAATAAAGAAATCCCTTTTTATCTTTCATGTACAATGCCACCTGCCTTATAGAAAAAGCCTTTGGCCCCTGGCTTTCCTCTTTTTACATATGTTCCTTGTCTTTTGCGTGCTGGTGAAAAAGGTGGTGGTTTTTCACCTAAGGCATTTCCAGCTGAGACAGGGAACAGCAGGAGCATGCAGCCGGTTCAGTGGAGGACACAAGCTGGAGAGGCTAGCTTGATCTCAGCTGTGAAACTGGGATGATGTTGGTTGTAGCATTTGCAGCAAAGGAGGCCTGGCAGCAGGATTTGGAGGTGACTGCTGAATAGGGAGTGATTTTGAGAAGCCATCTCTGTTGTAGAAAGGGCAGGGTGAAGAAAAGCAAGTGCTTGGTTTCTCAATTCAACGCAGGACGCATCAGATGCACAAACAAGGCTGCGTGAGAGCCCTTTGCTGAGAGCTCCTGTGGCTAATGCGGCCTTAGCATCAGCAAGAAGCAGGGTGGGAGAGCACTGGCCACATTATTGAACCGTTAAGCAGCCAAGATGCTTCCTTAGCTCCAGATTCATCTTGCCAGAGCTGGAAACAACCCGACCAAAGAAATCCATGAAGGTGAAGAAATGCAGTGCTAGAGAAAAGGAAAACGGGTAGAAAAGTCTTTCTGTTAAAACCCCTTGCTGCAGTGTCCCTTCTGCTCCTGAAGTGCTGAGTGGCAGGATGGTGAAGGTGGAAGCCCTTTGGGTGTCCACATGGCCACGTTTTGCCAAGGCTGGGCAGCCAGTGATGGAAGAAATGCTGGATTCTGTCCTAAGAATAGTGTTTTCATGCTAAGTTTAAATTACCTTTTACAAAACGTTCCTTGTTCCTGAGCAATGTCAGTAGTGGTGCCAATTCTGAATACCTCTACAACATCCCTTTATTTAGGTCCTTGCACTTTTACAAATTTCCTCACGCCAAACTGGGAATAGCTTTATTTCCACTGACGGTTGAATTGTCCACTGGTCTTTTACCAGGATCACCCCATGTCGTCTTCAAACTGATGCTAGAGAAGGAATGATGATGGTGACGTGCCACCTTCAGAATTGTCATTTGCCACTTGGCACTTTGAACACTGAAGTCAGGAACCATCAGGCACAGCCGGATGAATCAGGGATTTTTGATGTGATTTTTTTTTTGTCCGGTATTAAACTGGCATGAAAACTACCTCAGCTACCAGCCTATCCGCTCTGGATGTTACCTCAAGTTTGGGGAAGCAAAGGTCCTGGGCTTGCCGTGAATAAACCTTGTGGTTCCACTTAAAGAGAAGTTGGCAGTACAGCAGCTAAAAAAAAATCCATCAGGAGCAAACGCATCTTCATACATTTTTCATTCACAGCCTCTTTTCCTACTCTACTATAAATACCGCTTGTAATTACTATATTATATATATATAATATATACTATAAGGAGAAGCGGTCCCAAACGGATACCGACAAGATCTACCCCTGCAACAGCAGCTCATGCACCCACACTTCCCTGGCAACCCTATGGGTTGTTGTTTGGTGGTTTTTTTAAATAAAAACTGCCTCCTAAAGGAAAATATTCCCACTGTTCCTAAACCTGCAGGCCCACATGACTATCATCTGGCATTTCCAAATGAATCCAGAGTCCCCTTAAGGGAGAAGGTGAGGAGACCTTGTTGCTATTTGTCTTCTGGCAGCGTAGAGGTAGATGGGAGAGGAATTATAAGAGGAGTAAGGAGAAGAGAGGAAAGAAGAGGAAGCAGCCCTTTGCCCCCCATAAGATATACTCCAAAGACAGCCATTGTAAGGCAAACAGGAGCTGGGAGGTGATTTTTAAGGAGACAAAGGCATCGTGAGTGTTAATGCTCCTCTGGGAGAAGGAAGTGGCATGGAGCTGGGGGATGGAAAGAAGCAGCGGGGTGGGTGGGGTTGTTGTGCTGGGAGGTAACGGGAAAAACTAATGAGTCTGTACGGGGTTGAAAACATCACAGACGTGGCTATTACAGGCTTGCTGGTGCACGGTTCCTGGAAGAGAACTGTTTGTCTGAGCAGCCACCCTGCGCACTCTAGCTCGTGACAAACACAGAGTAACCCAGGGTACAAGAAGACCCATGTCACCGTGCTATAATAAGACATGTGGCATCAAGAACAGTATTACCCCTTCCAGGAGAACAGCAGGCATTTCTGGAATGGACTTTTTCACTAACTAAAGAAGCTCTTGTCGAAAAAATCCCCCCAAAACCTGCTGAAATCTTTATTTTCCCTTTTGGTGCATAAATTAAGAATCAAATAGGTTGGGTTGAACGGATTCTTGCCATCCACCTCTGGGTGCGAATAACGAAGGCTTTTAAGGAAAAGGCAGCACTGTTCAGGTATTAGCACAACGTCTGGGTTAGATCCGTTCTTGTTTGTGCTGTGATTTTCAGTTCGTTGCCGTTGGTAGATTCGCTTTGCTTTAACAATCCGAAACTGCCTGAGCAGTGGCACTGCTGGAAATCAGCCACTCATCTAACATGCCTTGATGGCGGTGGGCAAGAATCCACCCTGCCTTTTAGATGTGTTTAGGTGGAAATCAAGGGAGGCTTTTGGATAAGTCATGTCTGACGAAGTGAGGTGCTGAGCCTGCAGCCCTGCTTTATTTTGCAGTGAGTGCTGAGCAATGGGCACCTCCATCCCCTTGGTAGGTGTCTGAGATGAATTGGATGGAACTAAGCAAGACAGCGAGCTCAGACATGGTGCGTGCTGAAGACTGAAAATAGGTGAGATGAGTTCAGGTCTTTGTCACAGGCTTCTAGGGAGAATTACAGGTGCATTGTGTTTTTTCCAAGCCTTCATCCACAGCGTGGTTCCCCAGTTGAACCAGTCTGGTGGTGAGTAATGACCCTATTTGTACAGCAGATGCACCCAAAACCATAAGGGTCAATGTGAAAGATGTATGCACAACCTCCCCAAGAAGTCGGAGTCTTTCTGGGCAGTCCTTGCAATGCTTGGTGATGTTTGTTTTCCCAGCTTAGCGGAAGGGTGGAAGCAGCTGTCCAAGGGCAGGATGAGCTCACCCTAATTGCAAGGCTTTGCTCACACTGCTGAAGTCATCTGAGCATAGATCTGTGACTATCTGGGTTAAGATACATCTGCTGGATAAATAAAATGTTCTGTCATCTCCTTACCACTTGACCAGGATCCAGGATTCTTAGTTAAGGATAATTAAGACTGGAAAAAGCAGTCGTATAACATGCCCGTGGTGTGCACAATCCAGCTGCATAAGCAGGTATAAAGTTTCCAAGGGTCTTCACCCTGCAGTCTGGTGCACCATTAGTCTTGAAATGAAAAATATTTGAGCACGGCAGCTCACAAGGGAGTTACACTGGTGGACACCATCACTTTTCTCTAAATTTTTTCAAACTGTACAATTCCTTGCGATGGCATTGGGTTTGCACAGGTAATGCCCGCAGGTCTGCCCTGATAACTACAGCTAACAACTGGATTGTTAACATCCGAGAGTCAGCCTGCTTGTTGACTTCCGAAAATGGGAATGAGTCAAGTCAAACCATCACTGCAACTGAAACCAAAGCTTATGGGCTGTGATACTTTAGGAATTTGGACAGGTGAGGTTCATGCTTTGGCCTTCCTAGAGAATATCCACCACAGTCTACTTCAGAAGTGACACTATCACTCGGGTACTTAAGTCTTACCATGGAGATGGGACCAAGGCAGACCTTGCCAGCCAAGCTCTAAACTGTGGTTAAACAGGGATAAAGAAAAGACCACATAGAGCAGAAAACATTTTTGTTAGGGGAATGAATTTACATGGAAATGCTCAGCGAGGAAGATGGTGGGGCACAATGTGAAACCTCACGCGAGCTGGTGTTTTCCTGCCTGCAGAGCCCTGATTAGATCTTATCTGACCACAACCGGCACAGTCGGCGGGCACTGGAAACAAACAGAAGTGGCAAAACACAGCGTAGCCCCGCTCAGAAAGTGACCCCGGGGAACAAAGAGTCACTGAATTCCTCTGTGGTGGGAGGGTGATCAGTGGCTGCGCTGGGAGATGCAGGGTGTGGAGAAAAACCCCAAACCACGGCTTAGTTTGAGAGAAGAAGGAATGAGGGTGCAGCTAGACAGTGTCACTCACGGGCATAACAAGGTGATGGGAATAGAGGTTGAATGCTTCATCTGGTAGATACTTTTGGGGCAATGGCAGCCTGGGGGGTGTGGGAGGCTGGCAGGAGATTGCTCCTGCCAGATCATACCTGGCTGTTTCCAAATAGTTGCTTTTGTGTTCATTTTTCATGAACTCTGGCTCGCATCTCCTGCACAGAGAAAGGTCCCAGCTCAGTTGTGGAGCCCCCCAGGCACATTGCAGAAACATGAGGAGACCTGGGGCACTGCTGTGTAATTAGTCTCTTTGGTCCAAGAGGAGCAGCTGGTGAGAGACGCACAGCCAAGGTCCTGAGCTGTTTCTCACACCATGCTTTTGTTTTACTTGGAGATATGGACTTGCACTTGAGGGTAGAAGTTTAGGTGCCCATGAAGGATTGTGTCAAGGTGCATGAGTTTCAGAGAGACTCAATCCAATGAAAACATGCCAGTGACACGGGCGATCAGGCCAATGGCTTCTCTGCACCTCAGTTTCCCCCTCTATAATGCTGCTGCTTATCAAACAGCATGCAGCCAGGATAAATCAAGACAAGAGCCTTAATAGCAAATAGGGTAGAGATCACTATATTCCAGCAGAAATTACTGCAAAGTCAAGGCAAGGAGCCTCCTTTTGACAGCTGCTGAGGTTTGATGTGGCCACAGGGCAAACTGGCTGCTGCAGCCACCACTCATAGCCCTGTGCATGTGTGGGAGATGAGGGAAGGCAAGCCAACAAGAGCCCATGAAGGCATGATTCAGCTACAGTTGGCCTGAGAGAGGGTTTGGCAGCTTGATGATGGTGGGAAAAGTGGGTATTGCAAAATGCAAGGAGTAGAGTTTGACAAAGCACCGCGGCTTTCCTCACTTTCTATGCCAATGCAAACTTAATTGAGTGCCTCAAATATGCCGTTCACTTAAATGAGTTTTCAAAGAGCACGAAGTGAACGTCAGTTCCATCAGAGAAAGCCACCTGCATTGTGCCACAAGGCTTAGAGACACCTGCTTGATTAAACACCATGTAACGCCCTTTGTGGGGCTGTGTCTTTCGTATCAATTAGACAGAGGCACATTTTTCCAGCTGAGTTACAAAGGTCTGAAAAATGAGATTCAACCTTCTGCTGAAATCCTTTCCCTCACCACCAAGCTCTGCATAACTTACCGTGTGGAGATCTTTTCACAGTCTACTCACATCCCCCTAGACATGAATTTGGACAGCTGGAAGAATTACACTGGCTGACACTGCCCCTGGCATCCTGAAAGTCAGGAATTCCAGTAAAACTTTCCAAAAAATGCTTGCTTTTGCTAAACACCAGCAACTTCTGTTTTCAGATCTGGCAGTGAATGAGACTTTCAGCTACAACTGCAAAATTGGACCCTTTTTTTGCTTGGCAGCTCTTCTGGTAATTATGTTGTGTAAATGGAACGTGGGTTGCAATTTGTGGAAGGCGCTGATTTAGCCCCTGGGCAGCTTTGGCTTAACTCCATCACCTGTTTTCCTGGTGGGGACTGTGCAGAGTGAGATTGTATTTGAGCCTAGGTCCAAAAGATCATCCCAATGCCCCACACCAAGTTTATGGCTACTTCATGGGTAATGTCTGGTCTTGTGAACAGGATTATCACCTGCATTAGTCACCTTCTGTGAACTCAACTGGTAACTTTGAGTACAGATATTTACCTTCTGTGCAGGAAGAGCTGAACTTGGGACATAGCCCGAGGTTGTCCTGATGTCCCTGTTCTGGAGGAATGAAGGTCTCACGCTTTTTCTGAAGCGTCCACTGAATATGGGGTTTGCCTGCCCAGGAGCACTAAGGCATGGCCTAAACCCTTCTCAAAAACATGTTTTATATAAAGAACAAAGATTTATTCTTGAGCAAGTTCATGTTTATGTGAAAGTCGACATGCTGCCCAGGGAAGTGGTGGAATCACCATCCCTGGAGGTGTTTAAAATATGAGTAGATGCGGCACTTCAGGACATGGTCTAGTGGCCATGGAGGTGTTGGGTAGAAAGTTGGACTTGATGATTTTAGAGGTCTTTTCCAACCTTAATGATTCTATGATTTCCCTTCTAAGCTGATTAAACCTATTTCTCCTGTAGGTCCTTTTCACCCATTACCATTTTTTCCATCCCATGCATGAGTTTTTAATGTATCTTATCCTGGATTTGAAGTTTTCCAGCTTCCCATGGCCTGCTAAAATCCACCCAGCTGTTGCAGGGCTGGAAGAGGCTGCGATATGCCCAGCAACATTTTTTTCTCTTTTCCACCGCTATCACTGCAACACAACCCTGTTGCCAAGGACCTGGTGATAATGGCCTGAGCTTGCCTCATGCAGACCCTCAGGGCATGAGTAACATGATGGAGAGGGAAATGGGGTGAATAAATGTGAGGTTAGGCTGTGTCATCTGCTTCCCAGCTTGCTGCCTAGCTAGCCAAGGATTCTGGTCCTCACCTGGGGCTTTCGCAGGGGGAAGGGGAGGAACGTATTCCCCAGCAGATCTCCTTGTTGTCAATCAGGCTTCCATCTACATGTGGAGATAAAAGTGATGTCAGCCTGATTTTCTTCACTGCCTGCTCAAAAGCATTCAGGTTTTGTTTTTTTTTTCTCTGGTAGCCAACACCAAGAGCAAAAGGCCAAGGGGACAAGCTCAGCCTTTGTTTTGTAAGTTCAGCAAATTTCTGTAGAATACCAGAATTGAGAGACTGCTCCAAATGTGTATTTCTGTGTCATATCATGACTGAAAATAGATACAATCATTTTAACCTGGAATCTCGTGATGCTTAAAAGTAAGTAGTGGGAAACCACTGTCAGCAGGCCTAAATAACATATTGGGATAGGGAATCTGCCCGTTGATAAAAACTAAACCACCTCATCTCTCTTCTAGGTTGGTCTGGGCAACAAGACTCAGCTCTGGCTCTTGTCTCAGGTGCCCATTTCTGACCAAGAGCTCTACACTGCTTCTTGCACGTGAGTGTAATTTCAGCCTGGACCTCATGCGGTGGCCGTGGTTAATTAGCAAAGCTCTTTTTCTCCTTGTTATTCAGCAACGTTAATCTCTGTGGAAGGGAAGAACAAAATGAGCGAAGTTCATTTCAGTTCTGTGAGGAACACGGGAAAACAGCAATATTCGCCAAATAGGAAAGAGGGAAAATGACAAGATTAAAAAAAAATTAATTTCCAGCTTCTAAGGGGACTTCACCAATAACAATACGAAGTGTAGCTGAGTGCTCTGCTTAAATGGGAAAAGTGATTACTTCTCAGGCAAGTGAATGGCTTTCCATATCCTCTTCCCCTGCCTGTGTCATTTAATTTCTTTTCCTCCACTCTTCACTTGTTCGACTCCATCAGTCAGGCGAGGGTGCTGGAGGCGATCAGCATTTCTCCTTATTGCAAGTGAAGGAGAAAACCACAATAAGTCACCTCCTTTGGAGGGAACAACTCTGGCCCGTCACCCCTGGAAGTGAGCTGTGTCAAAGCCACATTCATGTGGCTAAGATGAGCACATCAAGCACAGGAGGATGGAAACTCTCAGTAGATGTACAGTGTTAACAGTAAAATTGCATGAAGCTAAGGAGTTGTGACCCATCCTCAGGGTGAATGTGCACCCAGTGAAAGTGTGGGCCAGGCTGGGGAGTGAAGAGAGGCTCTTCCACGGTGCCAATCAACATAGCTGTGACCACTGACTGCGTCACAGGCGATAGGACCTGGCCTCCACCTGTTGTTTTGAGGTTCACAAGCCCAGTTCCCTAACAGATATATCCATCAGATGAAAGAGCAGCCTGGTGAGAACCTAAACCTGTGGAGTTCCATGTCCTACAGACTTAAGGAGGCAAAAGAGAGAGAACAGATCCAGTTATTCCTCCCCAGAAAGACAGGAGAACCTGCAGAACAACCACAGCTGGAGACAAACAGCTGTAGGACATGGAACTCTAGTGGTTGCAGAAAACTTCTCTTTCTGGGTTTCCCTACAGTGGCATTATATGTCATTGGAACTCGGTAGGACAGTCAAAAGCTATCGGGGGTGGAGGAGACCAACAGGCACACGCATGAAGGTGGTGCAGAGAGAGGGTGTGATGAGGTAGATCTCACTTCCTCAGCGTACGGGCTATAAACCCCATGTGTGGTCTATAAGGTTGCGAAGTCAAACTCTCAGGAGGGAGGAAACACCAGAATTAAGCCGCCTGCACAGCCACAGCTTGGGCCTTTGTGCACATCGAATGCGATGCATCCTTTAATTATCTGTTCACCTATCGTCTGGGGTTATTTTAATCTGGTGAATTGCTCCAGGCCACATGAACATGCGCTGTTCAAACCACACACTGAATTCAGCATTAATTTCCTTGCGGGCGCCTCTGAAATGCTTCAGCATCTGATCAATATTAATGCGTTTATCTTCGCAGTGCTCCGGAGATATCACCAGCTGGAGAGCCAAGGCACAGAGAGCTTAAGGCCAAAATGATCAAATGCACTTGCTAATTTTGGGTGCTTGATTTGCAACACCAAGGATCAGTCTGATCTTCCAGAGCACTCAGCATTTCATTCCACTTTGTGTGCCTGAAGTATAGCTCCCATTGACTCGTTCCCTTCTCTCAGTGCAAATCCAGCCCGAGTGTCCTTCGTGGGCCAGCAGGATTAGGAAGGTCACCTTATGGGCAGCTCCATTGTTGTGTGGCTGAATTCCCTACGCTGAACTGTTCATAATAAGGGAGAAATCCTGGGGGAAAAAAAACGACCAGGAGGAGGAGGAGGAGGAGGAGTGGCAGAAGGATCTGGAGTTGTTTAGCCTGGAGAAAAGGAGGCTCAGGGGAGACCTTCTCACTCTCAACAACTCCTTGAAAGGAGGTTGTAGCGAGGTGTGGGTCAATCTGCCCTCCCAAGAAACAAGTGATAGGATAATATGAAATGGCCTCTAGTTGTGCCAGGGGAGTTTTAGGTTGGACATTAGGAAAAATTTCTTCACCAAAAGGGTTGCCAAGCCCTGGAACAGGCTGTCCAAGGAGGTGGTGGAGTCATCACACCTGGAGGGATTTAAAAGATGTGTAGATGTGGTGCTGAGAGACATGGTTTAGTGGTAGACTTGGCAGTGTTAGATTTGTGGTTGGACTTGATAATCTTAAAGGTCTTTTCCAACCTAAATGATTCCATGATTCTATGATTCCATGGTGTTCAATTCGAAGTCTTTGAGCAACTTCTCTTTTTTTATTTATTTATGTTTTTTCAGCTTTTGAATCCCTGCCTTATCATCTAATGTTCTGTGCAAGTTTGGAGATGTAATGTCCCAATTCAGTGCTCCCCCAAAAAAACAAGTGTGCAAAACCAGGTCAGCCAAACCAACTGGACCAAAACTTGGTATGCTGGTGAGGCATAGCCCTTTGGATCTCGAGCCCAGATCACCTTCACCCTCACAGCTCTGGGACTGAGATGTATGAGCAGGGTTTGTGTTACCCATGCAGCTTTTTTAAGTTATGAGACATGACTGGCCAGTGATTTCACACCAGGTGCTTGGCAGCCTGGACTCAGGGGGGGACCTTATCACTCTCTACAACCACCTGAAGCAAAGTTGTAATTGGGTGGGGGCTGGGCTGTTTTCCCAGGCAACTTGTCACAGGATGGGAGAGGGCACAGCCTGAAGCTGCACCAGGGGAGGGTTAGGTTGGATATTGGGAAGCACTTCCTCACAGAAAGGGGGATAAAACACTGGAGTGGACTGGCCAGGGAGGTGGTGGAGTCACCGTCCCTGGAGGTGTTTAAGAGAAGATTGGGTGCTGCACTTAGGGGCATGGTGTAGCTGATGTGGTGGTGTTAGGTCATAGGCTGGACTCGATGATCTCAGAGGTCTTTTCCAGCCTCAATAATTCTGTGATTCTGTGAAACACTGAGATCTGGGACTTCAGAGCCCACCATCAGGAACCAAGTTGAGGGCGTGATTTTGCTTGCTGTAGCTTTTGCCACTGGGACAATCTCCTGTCCCTCATCCCTCTACCCTGCCCATTCCTCATCTATTCCTTGCTCTCCTGCTGGGCTCCTGCTGGCTTTTCCACTGCCCACACCCATCTTCACTGCAGTGTTACCCCTGTGCCTTCTGTTTGGGCAGTGACATTTTTTTTTCCTCCTGCTACACTTTTTGTATGACCATGATTTATGACCCTGAGTTTAAAGATTTATTACAATGCACACATGGCACAGTAGAACTCTAAGTGATGTGTTCGGCCTGGTTATTATTCTCTTAAATCCCAATTTCTCCATAGTGAAACAAGCAGCCTCTGCATCACATTGTCAAGACTTTTGTTCTCAAACTTCCCAGGTTTATTCAGATGAGAATAAAAACAGGGAAGAGAAATCCTCACTTAGAGAGGCTGACTGGCATCTCAGGAGTAACAGAAGCACCTGGGAGCTTAACCAAGCACCAGATGGTCTTCAGACAACTAATTGCAGGCTGAGGATTCACGCCTGTATCAGCACTTGCTTATTCCACTTCACAGACATGGTTAAAAACCCTTTGGCAATTTAAACTCCCTCCTCCCTGTGAGAAAAGCAGCACAAACAGGAACCATGTATCACCTCCCTTGCTTTTGTATGTTTTTGGACAGTGCTTTAAGATGAGCAAGGTCGTCTTAAAAAAAGACTGGACGCCACACTTAGTGGCAGGGTTCAGCTGAGTGGTGGTGGTAGGTCCTAGGCTGGACTCAATGATCTAAGAGGTGTTTTCCAGCCTTAATTATTCTATGATTCTATTCTGTGATTCTGTCTTCAAGAGCTTAAACTGATCTAGGGCTTTGACATGCTTAAGGGTGTTGTAAGGACATTGATTATAGTTAACCCTAAGAAGAACACCGAACACCGTGTACCTAAGGCCTGCAGGAGTCTCTCATGTTTGGTATGGATATTTTTTCTTTTATTCACATACATCCTTCTGATTTAGAGACCAAGTCAACGTCTTATGAAGTCACTGAAAAGTTTCTGATTAGCTCAATGGAGCATTGCAGTTGGCAGCAGGTTCAGCCTGCTGTTGTGGGCATCCTTAGAGCCGAGTTTATAGTTTTCTGTACTGAACTTGTGGTGTCAAAAACTAACCTGGGAATCATTAAACCCCAACAATAAGCACTTGTTTCACCCAAAACCTGTGGTCCCTTATCAAAGTGCACTTTTCAATCTTTTTAATTACTATCCAATGAAAGAAATAGCAGTGGCCCTTTAAAAAAAAAAACAACAAAAAAACCAGTTTTCTCATTTAAATAAGCATTTAAATGTCTCATTTAAAAGACGTAATTTTCTCTCTCTTTTTGAAGTAAGCAATTATTGTCGTAAATTAATTTTCTCATGACTCAGCAGAATACCCAAGAGGATTTCCCCTGAGTTTCCAAACAGGTCACCTGGGGTCAAAGCCCAGAGCTACAACATTCCCACCCTTGAAAATGCCAAGAAATGCTGTGAATACTTGAAAAAAAAAAA
>WEIS01039655.1:39035-52338 GCA_013389965.1 Todus mexicanus
TGGCCCGGGAGAACGGGGACGGCGGCGGCTCCTGGAAGAAGCAAGCGGAGGACATCAAGAAGATCTTCGAGTTCAAGGAGACGCTGGGGACGTAGGTGGCGGGGAGAGGGTGCGGGGAAAGGGAAGGAAGGGAAGGGGAGGAAATGAAAGGGAAGGGGGCTGGGGGGGAGGCGCTGCCCCTTCCCCGGAGGATGCGCAGCTTTGGGGTGTCTGGGCTGTGCACCCCGGGGTGCTGCTCCAGCCAAAGTCGGGGCGAGCTGGGAACACGGAGAAATACACAACTGGGGGGCAGGAGCTGGGCTAACACGCCCCAGAAAAGAAAAAAAAAAAAAGAGAAAAATCGGGGAGGGGGAAAAAAAGTGTTTTAAAAAATGAATAGAATGAAGAGGTGGGAAAAGGCATCAGTNTGCTGAGAAATGGCTGAAGAACACTGCAGCCAAGGTAACGGTAAACTGCTTGCAAAACTTGTTGTATAGTTGAGCACTTTTGTTAGTGTTTTGTCTTTTGGTGTTTTGGATAGCGGTGTGTAAACTATACCATAGAAGNGGGAGGGGGAAAAAAAGTGTTTTAAAAAATGAATAGAATGAAGAGGTGGGAAAAGGCATCAGTAAATAACTAAAGGCGGCGGGACTCGCCCGCTTTCCCCTGAAGCCGCTGCCTGCGGCTCTGCCTGACCGCGAATAATCGGAGAGGGTCGGATGCGCCTGAGCTCGGGGTTTATTTCTGTTATTTACAGTGGCGGGGTAGAAAGATTAGTAAAACCTTATCGAGGTTTGTGGCGGTGCCTTTCTTTGTGTTGGTTTTGTGTTTTGGGGTGGTTTTTTTTTTTTGTGTGTGTGTGTGTGTTCAGAAGAAAGGGAATAACCATGCGCAGATGGTGGAAGGGAGCGGGGTGCGGGCTGAGGCTTTTTTGGCTGAGCAGGGAGTTTTATTTTGGTTAAAAACTGGTTTTCACTCCAAGGGTTATTGTAGAGGTAGAGAGCTGGGAAGGCGGAACGTGGGCTGCTCTAGGTGTAGATGGTGTAATTTAAGTTGGGTTGTGCTGGGAACGCTCTTCGCTGATGTGTCCTCCCCGCTTTCATTGCAACTTTAAAGCCTGTCTGGAAACCGAGCGTGGTTAATCCCAAGTAGTGCTTGGCGTACTCTGCGTGCCGCTTCCAAAATACGGTTGAATAAGTTTTCGGTTGTGATATTTCAGTTTCTTTCTGCTTCCAAGGGAGGGCTCCCTATAAACAGAGTATTTCTGGTTGATGGGCTCGCTCGTTTCCTATGAACAAACTGCGAGTAACGATTGGGCTGATTGTTTCATACCGAGGTGGGTCACGCAACTGTTTCGTACGGAGGTGGGTCACGCAACTCCGTAGTGATGAGCAGATAGCCTAGCCCGCAGGAAAACGCTCCCTTAGCAAAGCAGGTTAAAGTCTCTCCAGGTCTTTGAAGAAGCAAAGTGCAGCGTGAGAACAAAATGTTATGGTCTGTTCTTGTCACCTTTGTTGGTTTTTTGCTGTCAGAATTTCACGCCAGGAGAGAGTTGTCCCTGCTTGTCGCCTTAGGTGTGCAGTTCCCTTCCTGAGTGGAAGGGCTGTCGGGGAGGAAAGTCTTAATGCAAAGAGATGTATTAGAGCATCAAGACAGTTTGCTGGTGTTTGCATTTATACAGCTCTCTGTTATCTTCCTGGTTGCTGTGTATGAAGCCATCTGCAAGGGTTAATTTGTGCCCCTGGCGACATCCAGAGAGAATTAGTGTTGTGGCCTCGATTCATATCCCACTGAAGTTAATGGGAGCAGACGTAGGTCCCAAGGAAGGTAAAGTTTGTCGGAGTTAATAGTTATGTATATTAGCACGGCTGCTGCTAATTAAATTCATGAAATATGTCCAGTTAGTGTCTCAAAGTGTTAACAATTGTCTTGGCCTCACAGTTTGGTGAGGCAGTCCTTTCTGATCTGATGAGAGTGGAAGCTGTGAAGTTTTTCAACTTAGCAGTCAATCTGTTTAGAAAATTAAAACATCTGGATGACAACACTCAGCCTGTATAAAGAAAATGGAGCTGTTTTCTTTTCCAGACGCAACCAAATCAATATCAGCATGTGCATTTAACAGCCTACACACCGGTTGCCTTCTGGTTGTGCATTGCTTAGTTTCGGAGAGTAGGCTGATAATTAGAAGATTTGAATCTGAGTTTTGGTTCTGTCCTTGGTCGCCCACCGGTGCTGCACCTGCAGTTCCTGCCATCTCTGGTGTAACTTACCCAAGTGTGAAACTTCGACAAAAATTTAGGCCCTCACCGTGCAAATCATTAAAGTGCTCGTTCACTCCTGCTGCAGGCAATGAAGGTCTGCTCGCTGACTCGAGCAGCACATACACGGGGTGCAGGAGTCCAAATGATGGGACATATTCTTAGCTATTGATAAGAAAGTACTTAAATTAGGCAAAAATCTAAATACCTTTAAAAACAGCTGGACCAAAATGTTTTCCTCTGGCGTTATTTAAGAGCAGGACTAAAATCTGCTTGGATCCCTCCGGCACTGTAATGCTGAACTGTGTTGGACATCCATCGGTTGATCTCACCATCTAATAAGATTTTTCTCTAGCGTGGATGGGCTTGGAGTGAAACCCTGGGTATGTCAGATGGGATGTACTGGATTAGTGTAGTAGCTGTATTTTGCATTTCTCTGACACCTTCCATTTCAGGACACGGAGGTGCCAAAAAGCACTTTAAACAGAAAAGCCTCCCCTTTTCCTGCCGCGGTCTCACCTGCCTATGGTAAAATTGGTTAGAGAAAGAAAAGTCTTAAACCCCCAAATCAGGGAAGAAAGTGAAAGAGAAACATTAAAAACATATTCCATTTCAAGTGCATTGATTTGTGAATGTTAAATCTGCCCTATTAATGATTTGTTCTCTGGAAGGAGCCTTTCATCTCCATATAAGCTTTTCAGCAGATCTTTAACATGGGAGAGTTGAAATTACTGGAATTATTAAAAAGATCCGAACTCTGTTAATCATTGTATCATTTGGGCTTCAAGGGATCTCTAATGAGTACCCAGCTCTCTCTTCCAGAGCTGGAATGAATTATTTACATGTCCCTGTAAATCATGTCCAGCCACATTAGTACTGAAATAGGCATCTTGAATTGGACGCCACCTCCAGATGGAAGAAAGTAGCCTTTTCCACCCCAAGAATTGTTTCCTGTGGTTGAGGTCCGTGGTGTTTGCTTTGCTCGGTGTTGTTGGGCAACAGTGTTTTCCTAAAGGAATTCCCAGCAACGCAGTGGTTGGCTCAGGTGGTACCCAAACCTGCCCTCACCCTGCTCTGTATTTACGCAGTCCCTAAGCACGTGCGATCTTAGCTTGTGGCCGCAACCTCTTGGATACCAGAGTGTCAACAAAATACGCTGGTAATATTAATCACAAAATAGATTTCAAATAAAATATAAATATAAAAAATATGCTTAACATGTTATTTTGCAGAAATATATATAATGGTTCTCGTCTGTTGTTGGACTGCTTCTGTTTGGTGGTGCTGGTCCATGTAGGACTACAGTAACACATCAGTGAACCACTCTCTGTGCGTGCAGGTTTGATGGGCACCTCTTCTTGAAACTGGACCAGTTCACTACTGAGCCATTGAAAATGAAATTACAGATCCTGAAAAGGTAGCTAGGAAGAAACACACGAAGTAAATCAAGGGTGAAATAAAATCATAGCAGCAGGCCAGTTCTTTGTCTGATGCAATTTAGAGTCCCTTCCAAGTCAAGACAGGTAGGCTGAGGAAAGAGTAGGATCTGACTTAACTGCTTAGCTGTTTAAGTTTCCACAAATTCACCTGTTGTAGCTCTGCTCGATTCGCAGGCCTGCCTGGAGAGGGGGATTTCTCCTCTAGCCCTTGAGAGATGTGGTTTCATAATAGCAGGAATCTGATAAGAAGATGAGTGATCCCCAAAATATCAATTTTCTCTAACCATATTTAAATGGTGTTACATCTAAGGCATTTTAAAATTCAGATTTTTGACATTCCAAGAAGTAATAAGATTCACTATGTCATCCACCAGCCTCCAATCATTTGGCCTGCCTGACTGAATCAGCCTTGGATTTCTAAGCTATCTATCATTAGATCTTATTGACATTAGAGTTCTGATGAAGTTATAATATTTGGAAAGGCTCAAGCTCAGTAACTATGGAAATACTGGTGCTGCTCTTAGAAAAGATGCGGGAGCTTCCTTAAAGCTTAGTAATGGTAACACGGGGAGTTGCTTGGATGTAGCTGTAATGTAGTAAGAGCCACATGGGAAGAAAAATACAGCATCATAGAGTCATAGATTGGTTTGGGTTGGAAAGGACCTTAAGGATCCAACCCCCAGTGATTCAATGATGTGTCTAGTACTTTCCTAAAATACAGTACAGAGAAAACTTATAGGTGGGTCTGTTTTTCTTAGGGACTCTACCATAATTTTTGGTTCGTCTATGTCCTGTGTCTCTTCCACACTCTTAGGCCATTTGATGGGCTCCTGGTGCTCTTCATGACTCTTCTGCAGACCCGTATGTGCTTGTTCATGCTGTGAAATGAAGTAACTCTATGTCCTGCTCTCAGATCTGTTTTCTTTCTCACATATGCACACGCATTGGCACAAGCTCTTCCGTGCTGTCTCCTGGGTCTTTGTCCTCTCACATTCTTCATGGTATCTTCCTCTGTGTGCTCCCTCACTCTGACACTCTGCCTTTTCATGACCTGGTCCAGCTCTTGCTCTCAGGTGTTGTTGGTTGCTCAGACCTTCATGGGAGCATGGCTAATGGAGATGATGTGCCTCAGGCCAGTCAGTCGCCCTTCACTTCCACCAGAGAGAAGACACTGGTGTTAAGGAGAGGTCCTGGTGGAGGTATCCCATGCATTTGAGTTATCGTGTAGAGAGAAGGTTCTGGGAGGTACCTGTAGGCTCGAGAAGTTTATTTGTTGCTGGTCAAAGATCTTCTCTTCTCGTGAACTGAGTGCCAAAAGCACGTGTTGGATTCAGCACAACAATTCATCACTGCTTAGCTGTTTACCTTGAGCCATCATGCAAGTTAGTCAATTGTGTTTCCCTTCTGATTTTGGAAATTTTCAAGATACGAAGAAATATGTTGATACTTATGCTTCCTCTGGCTCTGTCCCTGCTGTGGAGATTGAAGAGTTTGTCTGATTTTAGTGTTTTTCCTGACATTACCAGTGATTTCTGTGAGGCAGCGGTGGATCTGTTAGACCATTTCATCTTTTTCTTGGTTCAGTATTTTCCTTTTTTTAAAAAAATACACTGAAGAAACATTCTATGTTAAAAAATACCTTCAGGGAACAAAACGCAGTGTCCCAAAAGGCTGAAGTTGTGCTGTCTGAGCTCCCTGCTGCCAGAGGGTACCTGCTCCTCTCCTACCTGTGCAACCAAGAGGTGTGCTTGACTGGCAAGGTGTCAGTAAGATGTTTGGGTAGGGTTGGAATAGGGTATCTGGGCTTTTTCTCTCTAAGCATGCATAAAAATACTGGCATTTTTTGTCAGCCACAGAGGTAGCTCACAACAAGCCAAACCCAGAGAGTCTGAAGACCTGGTGGAGAGGTAGTGGATGGAGCTGAACCCAACTCTTTGGAATCCAATAGTAATCTTTTAACCAAAAGTTGATTCTTCCCATCACAGCCACAACACAGTGGGTGTGAGAGCCTTCTTCATCACCGCTCCTGCCATCTGGAGCAGCCTGTCTGCTTCCTTCACCCTCCATCTGCTTTCACATGGGAGCTGAAATATCTCTTGAGGTGTTTTTTCCTTCCTTTTTCTCTCTTTTTCTCTCTACCTTGGTGACTGACCTCAATTATTTTTGTTGCCCTTCACACACAATTCACCTGACTACGTGCAGAATATCGGTTGGAGTTATTTAATCCTCCCAAGCATCCAAGGATACAATTAATATTGAATAAAGTTGTATTGTTTTGGTTTGCTTGACAATAACAAGCATTTATAATAGGATTCTGCGTTTATTGCCAGTAAGGGTATTCACTTAACCGGTGAGTCACAGTTTATATTCGTGATTACTTAATAGGACCTAATTTTCCAGTCATTTTAGATAGTATGAAAACAAGGTGGATATAAACAGGTCCTGTTAGTAAACAGGTAATGAGTGAAAGGAGGGATAAGAAGTTCCTCAGGGCAACGATCTGTCATTTCCATTGGGATTCAAACCACCTTGCATTTCAGTGCTTTTCTGTAAATAATAATTAGCAACAATAACAATAATTTGCAAACATGTGTGTGTGATTGGGCTGTTCTTGAATGACAACTAGCTTAGCAATCAGAATATTTTTCTTTTCCAGAAACCATACTGCTCCTTAAAACCTTCCTATCAAATTTTAACACTGATGTGTTTTCGTGTTATCTGGCTTGGCGGTTCCTGTAATTTTCCTCTGAATGTTGTGTCAATCATTTTTTTAAAAAAGAAAACTATAAATAACAGATTGTTAATAAACTTTTCAAGGCCCTTCACTGATGTTTTCATGTTTAAAGCTGTGTATTGAGTTTCATGCCAGAATTACTCACCAAACAGATTGTATGAGGTTAAATTAAAATAATAAATTTTAGCAGAATTTTTTTGGCTGAGTTAAAAAGCTTTTAAAAGCTTTTTTAATTAATTTATTTATTTTTTTAACACTGGATGTTCTAAGAAAATATTACTGGGAAACTCTCTTTTGGATCTGATCAGTATGTAGCACAGGGCTGGAGATTTTCTGTAACAATAGATCACTAATTTTGCTTGCTCTTTTCTTGGGAAATATCATATGTCACATTTAAAACATGAACAGTTTTGGACAAGTGGAGTACCTAGACAAGAAGACAGTTGCTAAAACACCTTTGTCAAGAGTCGAAAGGGGAAGAAGCACAGGAGAGAAAACACGCTGGCTTAGATGTGTGGAAGATTCATTTTGATTTTTTGTTTTGATTTTCTTGTATTTCCAATTGAAGACAAATGAAACAGTTTCAGTCTACTTAGAGTTTCCAGGAGGAGTGAAAGGGAGATGGTTCTAATGATACAAATGAACATGAGCATTTATCAGCAGCAGCAATAAGGTGGCATCTTGCCTTTACACCCTTTGCTTTTGCACTTTCTGCTCACTGTGGATTCTTCTCGTCGTTCTGCTCTTAATGCTCTCCCTAATTTAGGTTGAGTGAAGGTATGTTCTTTCAAGCCTCATACCCCAAATTGGGGAATTGCATCCAATGCTCAGTTGTCAGAGTACAGAGTATCTGGAAATTTCATCCATGGCTGGTGAGAGTGGAGCAATGACAGGACCCATGGAAAGTCTGTAGTCTGGGAGCCTTTAACCTCTGTATTTGTTTTGGTGAGAGTTGGTGGGGCAGTTTGGAGAGTAAGGAGAGCAATACCATCCTTGTTCATCAGCAATGGGGTGTGAGGGTTCACAGGTCTTCCTAGGAGCTCCAAAGGAAGGGTTCCTCAGATGTGGCAGGTATCTATCTACCTTAAGACAGCGCCATCCAGTGCTGCAGAGTCATTCTGTGACACTGGCGTATTTTAGCAGAGCAGCGTGTTTAAAACCTGTCTGCAGACCTGATGGCATGTGAACTTGAGAAATGTGGCCACCCTTCTCCCACCAGCTACGTTACTGGTCACGGAAATGGACAGGCTCTTGAGGGCAGCACAAAATAAAATGGCATTGCCACTCGTGCTTAAATGTAAAGATTTGCAAAGGCTAAAAAGCTGGTATGTATTTGAGGACTGGACACTAGCAAGTGAAATACAAAGGGTCTAAAATATTTGGGGGGTTTATTACTATGCTTTTTATTGGACTTAAATGAGATCAGGCAGTGCTCTGCTAGAGATACTGCAAACAGCAGAGTAAAAGACTGTTTGTACCCTGAAGAATTTATAATCTAAATAAATAAGACAAAAAAGCTAACACTATTTTGTTAAAGATGAGAAAGTGTGTCACTTGTAAACGCAGAGCTGAGCCTGAATCTTAATTCCAGCCTTATGCAGTGGATCATCCTGCTTTTTTTAATAGCAGGCACTGTGTCAGCACCAATATCTTCAAAATGTCTTTATTTGTATGTGATTCACCTAGGGTCATCACATGTAATTAGTTTTTACTCGTTAGGGTTTGAAGATACAAGGCACTATCTGTATGCTGTTGGAAACAGGGCAGACACTTCAGTGCTGTGTTGTTTCACAGATGCTCAGAGGAATCGAGGTCTTCCCAGAGCTATAAAGAGCTGGAGCAGACCAGGCTGTTGTTGGGGTGATGTGGGATTGTTCCCAACAGGATCCCATGCTCCCATCCGCACTTAAATAATTCGTAGAATCATAGAATACCAGGTTGGAAGGGACCTGAAGGATCATCTAGTCCAACCTTTCAAGGGACCAGTCTTCAACTTTCCAACCAAACGCATTAGCTGTGACCCTGCCATCCCTCCCCGTGATGGGCAAGAGCTGGAACAAGGGAAACTGTAGAATGGAAACCTATGGAAAAAACAAAATGACATAGAAAAACCCAAACAACATAGAAAGGAGCTGAGTGGGGGAAGGAGAGCACTTAAATGGTTTGCAGCCATGTGGGAAACTCCTCTGGGGAAGGCACAGGTTGCTAATCAAATTCAGCCGTAGTTGAGAGAGGCTGCCGGAGCATCCCTGAATAATCCTTCACTGTTATATTGAGTTGACTGGGAGATTTCCTCCCACTGCTCGCTCTTGTCTTCCCCTGCCTCTCAGAGTAAGTAAATCCGTACAATATGCCCAGCCATGAAGCCTGCAGCGTTTTGCAGATGCCAGGCACAGTGACGTGCTCGGTGTGTGCTGTCAATGGCAGAAGACACCCTGAATATACTAAGCTTCTTTCATGCTCTCTACTCTTGTTTTCTTGCAGAGTACCTGAACAAATTCAAAGGCTTTGTTTTTCACTTCAAGACATTTTGTAGCTGGGGCCTGAGATGTTTTGAAGACTAGCTAAATCTCTGGAATCATCATCAGCCTCACACCTCTGCATTAATGGGATTTTTTGCCCTAGGGGTGTAATTAATTTGTTCAAGAGATGTAACATTTTTCTGAGGATAGAATCTGACACTGTTGAGCTTCTCCATGGGCTGATGATCACCATAAAAGCACCACCTCCTTCTCTGAGTCCGAGCCACGGTGTTTTGAGACACGTCCTCTAGCATAATTACATAGCAACCTGAATATCGCAAAGCAAACAAGCTCTCCTTCCCAACATAAAATGCTCCCAAGTGTAAAAAAAACCCCAACCACAAAGCCACACAAAACCCCCTACTAGAGGATTGCTTCACCTCTGTGCTCTTCTATAGGGAGAGAATGGGGAGGCAAACAACGTGCGGCTTGTTAGCCAAGTTGCTTAATGCACCATCAGAAGATAGATAAAAACATTTATGGAGATAGCTGAAAACATTATTGGTGTGATGCCTGTTGGCCGAATGACCCAGGCGCGGGGGTGCAGGAGGAATGACTTAGGAGGAAGGGAAATGTCTCATAGATTTGACTGACGGCTTAAGCTTTTTAGGAAGCAGGAGGCTACATATTTAGATGTTGGGTGATAATGTACCAAGAAATGAGCTGAAAACCAGGGTTCTCAAAAGCACATGGACACAGGACATACAGGTACTGCAGGCTGTAGGAGGCTTCTGCTCTTGGGTATGTTAAAGTGTTTCGGGAGTGATTTTACTGACTGATTTTCCTGGCTGTAGCTGTGTAATTTATGTCACGGACATAAATCCTGTGCTCTTAACAGAGAGATCCTTAAAAAGATAGCTCACAGAGCTCTGTAGGCAAGTCCATTGAATGAGTTTCTCTCTGATGAATCTTATATTTTTAATGGAAAGAAAATAAAGTGATTCTAAGATTCCTGAATGACAGCTGAGATGATTTGTGTGAGATGAAACGTGTGCCCTTCTGGCACTGCTGAAAGGGAACATAGCGAGTGCTGGAGCTGAGAGCGTGCCCGTTCTGCAGGTGAGCGGAGCTGAGCTGGGGGAAAGCTAAAAGGGAGAGATCTGGGGCAAAGCAGAGCAATGGGATTCAGCTAGAGGGAAATGCCAAGGAAGACTCATCTACATGGGGTGCTTTTAGCTTAATCAATGCTAGAGACAGCTTCATCCCCCTGCTTGTTCATGAAATACACAGCTGAAAAAATCCATAGGCATGAGTCCTTTGGACAGGACAGCTTGTACTCTGCACCAGGCAGCACTTGATCAAGAGCCACTAAAAAATGTCTTTCAACTTCAGTGCCAGTGTTTGCTCCGGAGGTGGTGTGATGCTGTGGCATCTTTATCTTGCCTTGCCCTGCAGTTATGAGGAATGTGTAGGAGCCCTTTATATACATGTAAGTAGTTACAGTCCAGTGTATATATATAATGTCTATATACCCACACGTTAAAAATATTATTTATATAGTGGTAGAGTGATATATAGTGATATATAGCGATATATAGTGATATATAGTGCTAGCGTTTTGCCACAGAGCAAGTTGTTTGTCTTCATTAATAAATGCATAGAGAATGACCTGTGCCATTTGGTAAGAACTGCTTAAAGGCTTTGTGAACATTGTTAGTTTATTCTGCAGTTTCAATTTCTCTTCATATTTGGGTTACATTTAGGTGAAGGCAGGAGAGTCTTGCCTGCTTACATCATCTAAGCTTCGTTATCCCTAGTAAAAGGGATAACCCAAAATTCAGTATGAGGATACCCTCAGTGATGAGGAGGTATTTGTCCTTGGATGCAAACTGGCTTTAGCTGATTTCTAAATGCCTTTGTCTATACAGTGACTTCTTGAGGGACCCTTTTCTGATGCCTCGTTGTATCCTTCCATCTACTGAGATAAGATCTGAGTCCAACCAATGACTCTGTGTTTCTACTCTTGTTCATCTATTAGTTGCTTTCAGTGATGGAAGGATGAGGGTCGCTTTTCCCCGCTGTCATCTTTAACAGGGATGACTTTGGTCCAGTGCTCCACAGCTGCTGAAAGACACTGTGTTTGATGTTGCTCAGCTGGTGACTAGAGACCACGGGAAGTTCTCAGAGGCAGTCTTGGCTCTGTGATTCCCCAGGTCCCCCACAGCCCTCTAACTCCATTTCTGAAACACTTCTGGTAGGTCCTCTTAAATATCAGAAGGAAAATGTTCGCTTTGCCTAAGATTTCAACAGGAACTGCGTGATGCCCCCCTGTTCAATGACCTAATGGAAGCGAACCCAGTCAAACAAGAAGAGTATGATGGTCCTACCTTGTCCCATTCTGCTCCACCTCTACACTATCTCTGCTACAATAAATCACCACTTTCTATCTCCTGTCTAAATCCTGCCAAAACCTGTTGGTCAGGTGCAGTGCTATAGTCACATCCCAAAGGTGTGCACAGCTGGGAAGCTCAGCTGGAAGACAGCAAAGCATCTTCCTTCAGGTCAATTAAGGGCTTTGTTTGTTTAGAGAAAACACCCTTCATGTGGAGAAATGAAGGTGGTGTGGAGCAGATGGAGTCTGTTGGAGCACTTTGGGCGCAAACTCGACTCCAGCAAGTGGAGGCTGAATTAACTAACATTGTGCTTGAACTTAGGAACTCTGTCTCGAAGGTCTGTCGTAGATGAGGTGGTTGAAGTATCTTCACTGACCACATTTAACTCTGGTCCACACCACTGCCTGCAGGGTGATGGCACCAGCTTGTTGCCCTCTGCTACCCTACATTTACGGCTCCCAAAGTTGTGTCAATTAAAACCCCATCCTGTTAATTTAGTTGCAGTGGTGGGGACATTAGTATCTGTAATGAATTCCCTTCTCTGTTATTAAGCAATACTCCTAGGACATAACAGTGGCTTAAATATTCTGGTACTTTAACACTAAGGCAGCGTATGGAAGATAAGGAGACTGTTTGTAAAAATATTTGAAAAAAATAGTTTTGGCTTTGGAAGGTGCCTGTAAAATGTCTTCCTGGAGGTCTCCTTGTGCATTGGCTTTGTGCTCTGAATAGATCTTCCTGAAGTCTGAGGGTAGCACATAAAAGCACTCCAGGCCTGTTTCTCTTCTGATTTTCTCTTAAATCTTTTGTAGCAGTGCAAAGTGACTGTAAAATTCTGCCTTTGATGTGCAGAGCTTAGAGGTTTTCCTTTGGGAGTCCAGAAAAGCCTAACTCCTCAGCAGCGTGCTGGAATAGCAGCGTTTTATGCTTCTTATGCTCAGGTTTCAAACATCAATATAAAGTTACCAGCCTGGGGAGGAACAGGTTGCAATTCCAGGGCAGAAGAGGAAGGGGCTGAGCATGTCCAGTGGAGTGGTTTGCATCTTCTGCCAAACCAGTTGTTTGCAGTGATGTGCTGTGAGTTTATTTAATGAAACTATACAGGTTAAAAATAGTCTTCCAAAAAGGAGGTGGGGGAAGGGGAGAAATACGAAGTACAAGAAGTTTTATTTTGTTTCATTCCATAGACCCTATAAATCAGCAGGGAAGTCAGTTGCGGGTTGTTGTTTTTTTTTCCTTCTGTCTTGCATCGTTAAAAAATCATCAACCACTATATTGAAATGGTTTGCAAGAGCCTCTTCACCACGAACAATTTCTGACTGAGAGCAATAAAAAATTGGTAGATGCCAGGTTGAATCCGTGTGTCAGCGGTTACTGAATTCAACTTAAGAGCTGTAAATGGAACCAATCATCATTTCTTAATGAGATATATGAGAACAAAGAATCACAATGCTTGAATAATCTGTCACATCTCTATCGATGCTGCTTAAGCTCTTATTCAGTTTGTTCAATGGTTTGACAAGGTAACATGACAAAATCAATTTACAAAGCAGATAAAATATAAATATGCATTTTAATTATTTCTTTTTCCCCAGGAATGTCATTCTTAAAGCCTTGTGGTGGTTTTTTTAATCCTTACAATCCCCACCCAGTCATCTGTTTTCAGTGGTACTGCTTGAATGAAGTCCTACGTGGCCCATAGTGGTATTATTCACCAGATCATTTGTCATTTATCCATCTCTGGTCTAATGAGACTGTCGTCTGGGCCTTGGTAGAAATGAATGATGCATTGCTCTGAAATACAGTGTAAGTATGTTTTCCACTTAGTGCTAAGGCTGCATTTTTCCAGGGTCCTTAAGGAAGCCTGGCCCTCAGACCTTATTAACACTTCATGTAAATATTTCTGAATATTTTATTCATTTGGCAGCAAATGTAGGAGAAGGTTGCTATGAGTTCCCTAGGAGCTAAATAACAAGCATTGTACACGGAGGTGGTGCCATCATCTATTTTAATAGCAAACCTTTCACCGTGTTGCAGC